>QRFJ01005228.1:0-38343 GCA_006176705.1 Cocos nucifera | reverse complement strand
AAGAGAGATCCTCTCTTCCTCGCACCAAACCCACTTCTCCCCACTCCTCTCATGGTCCAATATGTGTTTGGATTCTTGGTTGTGCGATCCATGGTTTGGTGCGTCCAGATCAAAGAAAAGATGACTGAAAGCTAGAAGGTCAATGCTGCATAGGACAACTGCTGATCTTCGAAAAGAGTTTTGAAGATCCTCTAGATCAGATCTAGATCTAATTTTTGGAATTGAAGAGAAAAGAGAATCTCTAGATCCAGCCTGATGGATACGGTAGAGGCCAGGCACTTTGCATGGCTGATCCAGAACCTTCCGCTGCTTACAGGATCATCAACGGATAACAGGATTATCCACTTCAAGGTAAATTAAATCTGATTTAATTTATCTAATTTTATTTTAATTTTTAAAATAATAATAATTAGATCTAAAATATCTTAGATTTGATTTAGATCAAAGAAAAAAAATTTTGAAATATATCTCTTGATCTGATCAGATCTGAACGAACCTCGTCCGAAAAATTAGGATTTTTCTTCAGCAATAAGAACACCCCATCGGATGGGAGGAGAGGGCCTTTAAACCCTTCTTCGTTCTTATGACCGATTGATCAAGAGGAATGCCTTAATCAGGAATATATAATACTACAAAATAATTTTAGATCTATATCATATATCTCATATACAAATTAGATCTAATCATGGCACATTTTACATACATCTCATGTATCGAATCATGCATGTTTTGAGATCTAAATTATCTCATAATAATCTAAAAAATTAAATTTAAATTGATCTTATCAAAATAAACTCTAATCTAGGCAACTATGTAGAACTATTCTACAACTAGTCTGGACATGCATCAATCATATCTCATATGATGTTTAAAATTAAATAATTTTATTTACTATTTTTTAGATGTTATTATAATAATTATAATATCAAAAAATAGTAAATAAATATATTTAAAATATGATTTAATCAGATTAAATTAAAAACATGCAAGACTATTCTATAGAACTATTCTATTTTAGAACTAGTCATGCATATTTTCTAATATTAGATCTAAATCATTTAATTTTAATTTTTTCTAATTTCAGATCTGATCATATCTCATGTGACATCTGAAATTATTTATTTTCTAATTAGAATAAATTTAAAATCAGATCTAAATACTTTTAGAACCTTGGCTCTGATACCAGTTGAAGGGAAATCCTAATTTCTCGGACCAGGTTCATTCAGATTTGATCGGATCAAGAGATATGTTTCAAAAAAAAAAAATTTGATCTTAATTAGATCTAAGATATTTTAGATCTAATCTTTATTATTCTAATAATAAAAATAAAATCTAAATTAAATCAAATTTAATTTAACTTGATGTAGGATAATCCTATTACCCGTTGATGATCCTGTAAGCAGTGGAAGGTTCTGGATCTAGCCACGCAAGTGCCTGGCCTCTACTGGTATCTACTCCGACTGGATCTAGAGATTCTCTTCTTCTCTATCACATCTCCAAAAATCAGATCTGGATCTGATCTAGAGAATCTTCAAAACACCTTTTGAAGATCAGCAATTGTCCTTTGCAGCAGTGCAGCAATTGTCCTTTGCAGCAATGCAAACCTCTTGGTGCAACTACCTGTGTGATTAAGTTCTTCTATCTTGAGCCCCGATTAGATTAGGGTTTAGGTGAACTCGTCAAACCCTAATCTCTGTCATATGATGTAATCATTCGATTCAAGTCCGATATGAAAACCTAAATAGAAACTCTTTCTATTATTTCACTCTGCCATGGCCATGGGCTTTTGGACTTGATTCTCATGATCATCATAAGGCTGCTCCTCTACCATCGAGGTAGATAGATTCCATCTTGATGCGATCCAGTTCCTACAATGAACATGGTATAGCCAACATATATCTCAGGGTTTCGTATGACTAGGAGATCGAGTTATGGTGTAGTCAAACTATAACGCCCTCAAGGTGAACTGTCGATGCACCTCAGGTTAAAGAACCAGATACACCACTGTAGCATCGAGTCAGTCATTGACGAGAAGGTAGACTTCCTAATGACTACTCGAGGTGGTCACGCTCAGTGCCCTCGTTCTCTAATGAGTAGCTGTACTCTCGCTTCGGTGTCTCCACACCATAGACTCAAGACTCATTTACTAAAGGAAAGCGATTGTACACCAATCTTCTGGATCAATCATCATCCTCGTGATGACCCTATGGTCAGGAGCATTTTATGAGTTAATAATGATTTATTCATGTCTTAAATTTTTAACTCTTAAAAATATGAATTATCATTACCAGTAACTCAAAGGTTGTATCACAGTTACTAAATATACATATGTGATAGAAAATAACCCATTTTATTGATTTTAGTCAAAATTATAATTTTGCCTCTAGAAGTGTATTACAAGTGTCAGCCAATTCTGGCTTCTAGGGCACATATATCTAATAGAAATCACTTGCAATTTTATTTGTTTCATAAAGAATATTATAATCATCCTTAAAAAAACTAATTACATAGCCTTCTTGTGCTAAACATGAAATAGAAATCAAATTACTGCTTGCGGCAGGCACATAATAACAATCCCTAAGTACTAAATCTAAACCAGATGGTAGTCAAAGAGGATAGATTTCCATGGCCACAGTAGCAACCCTTGCTTCATTTCTGATGCATTGGATCATCTCACAATCCCTTAGCCTCCTGCTATCCTCAAGATCTTGCATAGAAGTGCACAAATGAGCACTAGAACTAGAGTCAAGCACCAAACTGAATGCAGAAAAAATCGTAAGGTTGGATTCAATAACGAGCATACCTCCAGAAGGACCTATCTCCTTCTTATTCTTTAGGATGGTCAGGTATGTAGGACAGTTTCACTTTCAGTGGTCGTCAGTATTACAATGGAAACACTTTTCTTTGTTAGTGGCCTTTTTTTTTATTTTTACCTTCCTTTTCTTTCCACCTTCTATCTTTTCACAGACTTTTTCTTCTTTTCAAAAGACTTTCTCTTGGAAGAAGTCTATTCCATAGCAAGTACCGAGCCTTTAGAATCTTTCATAGAAAGCTCAGCAGTAACCAGCATATTCATAAGCTCGGCCAAAGTATTCTAATGTTTATGCATATGGTAGTTCATGATGAACTGCCCATATGCATCAGTCAAGGATTACAGAATTATATCATTCTGTAGATCCTAGTCTAACTTCACTCCGAGCTTCTCAAGCTCTTTCAAGTCCTTGATCATCATTAGACAATGATCTTGGACTGACTGTCCATCATGCATTTTAGCCTTAAATAGTTATTTAGTGATCTAATATTTGTCTGCGTGACTCTATTCACTATACAACTCTTACAGGTGAGCCAACATTTAGCGGACAGTCTTGATATCTTCATATTGGCACTAAAGCTCATCAGACATCAAGCCCAACATGTAGTATCTAACTTTATTATCTTCATCCATCCATTTGTCAAGAGAAGCTCTCTATTCAGCGGACGGATGGACTGGTAAGGTGGGGGGATCCTAGTCTAATACATAAGTTAACTTTTCAGAATCCAAAATAATTTTAAAGTTTTGAAGCCAATCCTTGTAATTGAATCCAGTCAGTCTATGGGTGTCCAGGATATGAGCTAGTGGGTTGGATGCAGATTTTTTTCTTTTTTCTGTAGAGAGTTAAAATTTTTAGTTAGATTTTGTAATTAAGACTTGATCAATTTATTTAAGAGTTTGATTTTAAATAAATTAGCTTCCACTATTTTTTTTGAATTTCTATACTTTCTCTGTAGAGATGCAAAAATCTCCATGATTAATGATTTCTAGTGGATGGTACAGTCCCACCAACTAACTCATCACCTCACCTAACAATTATTGATGATGGGTTAGCCAATGAGTAAACAACTCTTGTCCAATGATTCTCTAATCATGGTGCACCCAGGCTTGGTCTTTAATTCATGAATCTTATCGTGCCCGAAATATTGATCTACTCCTTAGTTAAGTCAGATCCCATTTGCATAGATTGGATTCCTAATTGGATCCCTCACCATATTTGAAATATTGAGCCCAATCCATCTTCTAACCCATAGCATCCAATGCCTAATAGATATGGTTGCATCTTTCTAGTGCAACTGAACCACTGTGACCAGCCAAGAACAATCAATCCTGGGAAGGGCCCACATATCTACAATGGTGGAAGACCTTAGACTTAATATTTTCTTAAGAAGATTTGATTTAGGTCTCTTTAAACTTGACTTGACATAGTCATAACCATAATGACTAACCAAGTGACATAGGTTAGCTTGGATTATTAGCCACCTTAGATTAGAACTGAGCCAACAAATATGGCCAGATAAGTGAGACCAATGGAAGGGATATACCATTAACTCGATAAGAATGCATTCGAGTCGAGTAGCTCTCAATTAAAAGCTAGTTGATCGTATCTACCAAACTTACCTTAGACACCAAATTGTTGAGCCAAAACCAATCGAGTTAGCCTACAATCCAGACTCTAAACATTGAGCCTAATTAGGTCTTAACTTGATCGATCACTCATGTAACTCGATCTTAACCTAGACTTAATTTTATTAGGCTGGTCAATTTAAGCACTTTTGATCTCATCTAACCAACTCTTGATTCAATTTGATCAATCGCTAGACCTAATTCAGCTATCCAAATCCGAACTCAATTTTATGAATATGTCTTAGATCTAAAAATTTTTAATTTTAGATCTAATATATTTTATAATCTTAATTCTTAATTAAGTTTAGGATTCATAAACAAAATATGTAAATAAAATTCTAGGGTTTCAGGATCTAGGATTTTGCAAAAAATAAGTTTTTGATTTTTGATTAAGGATGAATATGCAGCACCCCTACACATCATAAGAACACCCCATCGAATGGAAGGAGAGGGCCTTTAAATCCTTCTTTGTTCTTATGACTGGATAGCCAAGGTGAATGCCTTAATCAGAAACATAATGAATCTACAAAACTAGTTAGATCTACATCATATATCACATATAAAACTTGATCCAACTTAAAAATATATTTTATATACATCTCATGTATCATATCATACATATTTTTAGATCTAAATTATCTCATAAATATCTAAAAAATAAAATTTAAATTTAATCATATCAAATTAAATTTATCCAAGATAATTTTATAGAATTATTCTATAACTAGTCTAAACACGCATCTATCAAATCTCATATGAACAAAATTAAATAACTTTATTTTTTATTTTTTAGATTTAATTATAATATTTATAGTATCAAAAAATAGTAAATAAATATATTTAAAAATTATAACTAATTAAATTAAAATTATGATTATGCTAAACTACACATAGAATAATTCTATTCCTAGTCTAGTCATGCATCTCATACATCTTAGATCTAGATTATTTAATTTTTTAATTTTTAATTTTAGATCTAATTACATCTAATGTGACATCTAAAATCATCTAATTATCATATTAAAATTAAAATAAAATTAGATCTAATAAATTTTAGAAACCTGGCTCTGATACCAATTGAAGAGAAGAATCCTATTTTCCTAGTCAGGTTCGTTCAAATCTAATTTGATCAAGAGGGATATTTCAAAAATTTTTCTCTTAGATCTAAGTTAGATCTGAGACTTTTTAGATCTAATTTTATCAATTTGATAAAATTAAATTAAATTAAATTAATTAAATCTAATTTAATTATACCTTTGTTATGGGTAATCCTATTATCCAGTAATGATTTCGATGTTTGCCTGAGGTTCTGGATGTAGCCATGCAAGCGCCTGACCTCTACCAGTATCCATTCGAGTAGGATCTAGAGATCTTCTTCTTCTCAATCTGTGCTCCAAAAATTAGATCTGGATCTGATCTTGATGGTCTTCAAAATGCCTTTTGAAGATCAGCCATTGTCTCTTGCAGCAGTGTTGCCTTCTTCCTTTCCTTTTGCCTTTCTCTTGCTTGGATCACACCAAACTCAAGCCCAAAAGATCTTGGACATGGATAGGAGACAAAAGACCTAAAGGTGGCATGGAGAGGGAGGGATAAAGGCCTTATGGCATGGGCAAAGGGTACAATCTCACAATCCTAGGCACAAATAGGGTTTATATAAATCCTACTGCACCATGCAATGCCACATCATCCCGACCAATCATGGCTCTTTGTGCACTTAGATCTAAATCTGATTGATAAAATGACATCATCTAATCCAATCAGATTAGAGTCCCTCACAAACCTCCTTAGATGGTGCCAAGACTGATCAAAGAGGACTCTTTGGCACCACCCAAGTTGAAAGCATGAAGCAACCTGGAGTCCCATCTATATGGGACTCCAGGCATGATCCTCATGGGGTGCACACCTCCCTAGGCATGTGCCCCCTCCCTTTCTATATTTTATAGGGGGACAAAGTTTCATATTCTCTCCTATGGGTGCATGACACATGGGCAAATGTCTAAGTATCAAAGGTCAATGTTTAACCAAAGTCAAAGGATAAGACTTAGCAGGTGATGAAAAATGGTAGGTATTGTCTTAAATTTATCTCATAAATTAAGACAACTCTTTTCTAACCTAGACAAGCTCTAGTTAGACCAAGTAAAGGTTCCTGAGTGAGCTTAAACATATTTGGCTCAGTCGATACAAGCTTTAATGATTGTTAAAGGAGAACATTAGGCTCAATCATGTGCTAGCATGATTTTCTTGAACCTAATTGAATCTTATTCAAATCAATTGAACTGGATTAGTCCAATTGATGATATCCAGATCAAAAACTCTTATTTATATGAACCAATTAGGTTTAGTTCTGTATGGTAATGGGATACATCACGATCTCTATCATCGATATTATTGAAACATCTTCCGATGGATCAGAACTTTTTAGATTCAGACAACTAGTATGATTGATCATCCAAATCATTCTAATTGCTCCCAAAATCCATTAGTGATACCTAGCAGCATATGGTGGCAATCCATCAGAACTGAAAATGAACCCCTCGATGCAGTTACCTGTGTGATTAAGTTCCTCTATCTTAAGTCTTGATTGGATTAGGGTTAAGGTGATCTCGTCAATACCCTAATTTTCATAATATGAATTAATCATTCAATTCAAGTCCAATGTGAAAACCCTCATAGAAACTTTTTCTATTATTTCACTCTACCAAAGCAATGGGCTTATAGACTTGATTCTCATGATCATCATAGGGCTGCTCCTCATCTACCGAGGTAGATAGATCCCCTATTGGTGCAATCCAACTCCTACAATGAATATGCTATAGCCAACATACACCTTAGGATTTTGAATGGCTAGGAGAATGAGTTATGGTGTAGTCAAATTATAACATCCTCAAGGTGAACTGTTGATGCACCTTAGGTCAAAGAATCAGACACACCACTGCAGCTTCGAGCCAGTCATCGATAAGAAGGTAGACTTCCTCATGACTACTCGAGATGGTCACGCTCAGTGCCCTCATTCTCTAACGAGTACCTATACTCTCACTTCGATATCCTTACACCATAAACTTAAGACTCATTTATCCTAAAGAAGCGATCGTACACCAACCTTTCATATTAATCACCATCCTTATGATGATCCTACGGTCGGAAGCATTTTATGAGTTAATAATGAAAATTTATCTTAAATTTTCAACTCTTGAAAATATGAACTATTATTACCATTAACTCAAGGGATATATCACAGATACTTTCAAATATACATTATGATAAAAAATAATTTATTTTATTATTTATAGTCAAAATTATAATTTTGCCTTTAGATGTGTATTACAAGTGTCAGCCAATTCTGGCTTCTAGGGTACACATATCTAACATTTTATTCTTCATCTCTCCTCCTTCTTTTGAGTTTTTTCTAAGAGAGTCTCGGATCAAAAAACTCTTCTCTTCCTTTTCATATTTTAGAGAGTCCATATTTTGAAGAAGTGAGTGTCGGATCGATCGTCGAAGAAGGATCAGCACGGCACTAGCATGCTGTGCTGATTTCCAGCATCGAACTTTAGATCAGAGTTCGTAGGCTCGTGTGGATCTCTCCTAGAGGCTGAACATATGTATGGCTTATGACTTCATCCTCAAACTTAGATCAGTAAGTTAGAATGTCAAACTTGTATAGATAATAGATCTGATCTATTGATTTCATAACTGTATTAGATGTAGTGTAGATCTAGGTTGATGTGATCAATCTTTTCTTCTCCTTTATGTTTTTAATTTTTGATTTAATATCATACCTTGATCATGTAATAGATCTAAAATCTTGGTATTTATATATTTATTTAAATAAATATTTAATTTATTTAAGTCTTTCACTGTCTGATCTTGAAAAAGTTTCTAGATCTACCCATGAAATCCTAGATCTAGTTCCTACATTATCTTAGATCAAATCTAACGTATTTAAGATGATAAAAATTAGATTAAAATATTTTTAATTAGATTATAAAATTTTTTAGATCTAATCTAAAATTTTATGATCAAGATTTTAGATCAGTACGTACTAGAACAACCTTTCCACTTTAAGGAATAAACCTTATAGCAAGACAACCTTATAATCAATCCATGCAATCTAATATATTTACTTTTAAATTTAAATTAATTAAATTTAATAAATCATAAATTAATTAAGATATTGTCTAATGAATTTATGATTTACATTAGATCTACATGAACTAGGACAACCTCTTGATTGTAAGGAGTAAATCTTACAGCAAGACAACCTTATAATCATTCTATATGATCTAATTTTTAATTTTAAATTTAACATCAGATTATAAATTAGATTTAATTTAAAAAATAATCTAAATATTCATCATAAATTATGTAATAAATAATCTTACTCTGATACTAATTGAAGAAAATAGATCTAGGATTTTAGAGTTATATTTTAAAACTTTTTCAAAAGCATGCAGCGAAAGAGATGAATTAATCACATTAATTTAAAAATAATACAAGAAAAACTCCAAGATCTAGGATCCTATTATATGATTTAAGCATGTAATTAAATCAAAAATTAAAAGATTCGAACAACACATGTTGATCATATCAACAATAAACTATACTAGATCAGATCTAGACATATATTTAGGAGATCAAATCATCCTTACCTTTGCAAGTTAGACTCTCTAGCTCGCTGATCCAGGGCTGAGATTGCTGCTCCTAGCCGCACATATGTGCAACCTCTATAAGATGTACACACGAGCCCCTGATCTCTGATCAAAAGTTCGATGGTTGAAAATCAGCATAATATATTAGTACTGTACTGATCCTTCTTCAACGATCGATTTGAATCTTCAATCATCAAATCATGGACTCTCCAACTTTTAGAAGAAAGAAAAAAGACTTTGTGAATCTTAGAAACCTCTCAAAAACTCACAAAAAAAATGGAAGAAGAGATCAAAAGAAAACCCTAGAAGAAGAACCTTTCTTTTTCCTTATTCTCTCACCTAGACACCTTGATTGGTGTCTTTACAATTCCCACACCCTAAGCCTTTCTCTCCCAAATTTTCTCACTCCACAATATCCCTCTCTTAGGTCTACAATCTTAGAAAAAATCAAGGCCAATGACCCTTTAAATAGAAAGTTAGGGAACAATCCTTATCTAGGTCAAATACCTAGCAAAGAATGTCCAAAAAGGGTAAGACAAGGGGTGCCCAACTCTTGGGCTCTCCCTCCTTCTTTTCTACCACAGTCCACCCTTGAATTATTGCATAAAACTTCTCTATTTTCACCAAAAATTTTCTAGAAAAAAAATGGTTGTGGGCGGCACAAAAAAGGGAGGAGTTTTAGTTACTTAAAATTCTATCTCATAGAATTTAAATCAAAACCAACTCCTTATTTGACTTGGTACACAACCAATTTTCATGTAAGAAAAAAAGGAGAGCAAGGGGGCATGTGTGAAGGCTAGGGCATGGAGAGTTTTATCACAAAAACTCCTAAGGAATAGGATGGGGGGCATTGGGACTAAGGTGGTGCAAGGATAGTGAGTCCTTGTCACATTAGGACTCCTATTTTGACTTGATCCAATATGATCTTTAAACCAAATTAAATCAAATAAATTTAATTCAATTAGAATAGATCTTAGTCCAACTAATAATCTAATTAAATTATATTTAATTTTAATTTAATTTTTAATCAAATTAGAGATTGGGTTGATACAAGTCCTATTGAACTAGGACTCGTTCTTCCTTGCAATTGGCTTATCCAATAAATCAAATAAATTTGATCCAATCAAGTCCAAATAAAATATAATTAAATTATATTTAATTAAACTTAATCTCAGCCCTCTAGTTTAATCAAATTAAGCTAAATAGCAATCTAATTGCTAATCAATCCTCCTGCAATACTTGAATTAGGTTAAACATCAACCATGTTGATTATTTAACCCTAGAATGATTTTTAATCATCAATCAACCATCCGATCAGATCGAGAACTCTTATATATGTGACCCCATAGGTTCAAACCTAAGCTGGTAGTATAAAAAAAAAATTTATGCCAATTGAAGTGATCATCTAGCAATAGTACCTGATGGTCGGATAGGTCGAATATATAGAACAACATCCTTAGAACCCATGTGGATATAGTTTCCATATAATTCTTTTCCTTGACCAAAATGCTTGTAGGATATCTCAGAGTTTAACTATCAACTCTGATTAGGTCATCCACAATGTATCTCAAAATATCAAATTCATCTCATAGATTATCCTAGCCAAGATTTTTACTATATTGAAATATAGTGATGCATTCTTCTCCAACTCTTAGAGTAGTCAATCCCATCTTGATCACTCACCAACTTTGCAACCATTTAACTATGCCCAAAAATCTTTCATTACTGAATTAAAAATTTAATTAATCTGATACTAAAGTACAGTGAGTTGCTTACAAGCCACTATGGTGATCTCAGGTATAAGGGACACTTATACCTATATCCCATCAGAGCAATTCTTGATAGCAGAATGCTCTAAAGTTGGTCATATTCAGTGATGATGTATCCCTACATCTCACTTGTATGCTATACCAGTATCTTCATTCTTCTTGGTTAAGAGGACAACTAACCTATATGGAATACAATAACCTATGTTCGATAAATGCTATCATCCTAATTAACAGCATATCATTTGATCGTAAACTATTTAAGGACTAATCGATAAATCCTCTCTTTATCAAAACTAAATAATCTTAAGAACTTTATCACAATAATGAAGTTAATTAGAAGATGTAGACTTTATGATAAAAATATCAAAATATTTATTTTATTTATTAATAAATTAATTATAATTACAAGATAGCTCAATCATCAATAGGCTGATGATTGACTTCAGAACACATTTTCCAACAGGTTTGTCCAAGTTTGTCTAGATCTTATCCTGGTTAGATCAAGTCTTGTCTTAAAAAGTTCAGGGCTTGTCTTAAGATCCTAGCAAAGGCATCAGGACAAGGCCACCTTTGACCCATTCTTTGCAAGAATTGAGGGAAGAGGGCATGCGCCTCCTGGCGAATTTCTTGGGGCACATGCCCCAAGCTGATTTGTGTGGAAATTAAGGGCACATGCCAACAGGGAAGGGGGCATGCACCTCCTAGAGAGTTTCTAAGGGCACATGCCCCAGGCTAATTTATGTGGAAATTGAGGGTGCATGCCTCATCTATTTTAATCCATACGCCAACCCTCTTCCTCATCTATTTTGTGGTGCCATTTTTTCAAATGTTTTGCATGACAAAATTAGAATAAAATGTGCTTTTGGCATGGAAGGCTGAAGGGAGTCCTTCTACTTTAAGCAAATCGATTGCTTAAAGCCTTAGGACTCTAGGGTGGCACCTTCTTCTACTTTAAGCAAATCGATTGCTTAAAGCCTTAGGACTCTAGGGTGGCACCTTAGTCTATATTAAGACCCCTGCACCCTATGTTTTGGCATCATAATTATTCCATGCCAAAACCCTACCTCTCCATCTATCTCCATGCCTCCTCTACTTCTCCTTTCTCTCTCTCCCATGCCCAAGGAGTTGGGTAAAATCAGAGATCAAAAGTTGAGTCTTCGATACTACAAAGGTTGTGCAATCAGTTGCTAATCAAGAGATGAATGTGCTACCATCGAGGTTCAATTCGAAGGCTTCATAGATTGAAATCAGATTTAATTTTTTGAGATCAAATCTAGAAGAAAAGGCATTTAGATCTAACCCAAGTAGACTTTGGTAGAGGCTGAGCACGTGCATAGCTAGCATCGAAATCTTAAGCTTCGTCAGATCATCGGCAAGATAAACGATTTATCCGATAAGATAACATTAGATGTTACTAGTTTTATTTTATTTTTAATTTTTAAATTTAAATTAATCTAATTAAATCTAAGAATTCTTAGATCTGATCAAATCATAAGAATATTTTTCTAAAAAATTCTGCTTCAGATCTAATTAGATCAGATCGATCCTACTGCAGGAACTAGAAGTTCCTTCAACTGGTATTAGAGTTGCATTTGCAGTTCTAGATTTATCTTAAGATTTGATCTGAATTTTTTTTTTTATGATCTAATTAGTTAAGTTTCAAATATTACATGTGATATAATTAGATATGAAATAACTAGATGCATCTAAAATTTTCATATATATGATATATGTGATGCATGTCTAGACTAGCTCTATAGATCTATGCCATGAATAGTCTAGATTAATTTTTTTTATGATATGATCATTTAGATTTTTATTTTCAGATATTGCATTAGATGTAATCAGATCAAAAAATAAATTTATATGTTTAAATTTTATACATGAGATGTATGTAAAGTATGTATAGATTAGATCTTAGATCGTATAGGTGTTATATTTATTAGATCAAATTATTTTGTAATATAGTTCATATTTCAAACTAAGGCATTCGCCCATGGTCATCCAGTCATAAGAGTAAAAAGAATTTAAAGGTCCTCCCTTTTCATCTGATGGGATGCTCTTATGGAATGTACGGGTGCTATGCATTTGCCCTTAATCAAAAATTAAAACTTACTTTTCTACAAATCCTAGATTCTAAAATCTTAGGATCTTTGATGCATATTTTATTTCATGAACCATTGAACTTAATTAAAAATTAAGTTTATAAAATTAATTAAGTCTAAAAATTATGAATTTTCAGATCTAAGATACATTCATAAAATATGGGTTTGGGTATGGATAGCTTAATTAGCTCAAGCGGTTGATCAAACTGAGTCAAGAGTTAGGTGGGATCAAAAGTGCTTAGATTTGACCAGTCCATTAGATATAAGTCTTGGTTAAGATCAACTCATAGTTACATGTGGTTGACTAGTTTAAGACCTAATTTGGCTCCATGGTTCAAGCTTGGATTATTGGCTAATCCGATCAGTTCTGATCAGACAAGTCGGTGTCTAAGATAAGTTTGGTAGATATGATCGATGGTCTTTAATTAGAAGCTACTCGATCTAAATGCATTCATAGCGAGTTAATGGCATATCCCTCCCACTGATCTCACTTACTTGGCCGATTGGGTTGACCTAGTTCTGATTTGAGATGGCTAACGATTCGAGCTAACCCATGCCACTAGGTTAGTCATAATCGTTATGACTGAGTCGAGTCTATGAGGCCTAATTCAAATCTTTCTAAGAAAATATTAAGTCATTGGTCTTCCATCATTGTAGATATATTGGCCCTTCCCAGGGTTGATTATTTTCAACTGGATACTGTGGTTTAGTTGCATCGGAATGATACAACCACATCTATTAGGCATAAGATGCTACGGATTGGAGGATGGATTAGGCTCAATATTTTGGATATGGTGAGGGTCCCAATCAGGAATCCAGTTCATGCAAATAGTAGGTCTGGCTTAACTAAGGATTGGAGCAATATTCCAGACACAATGAGCTTCATGAATTAAAGATCAAGTTTGGGTGCACCATGTTTAGAAAAATATTGGACAAAAGTTGTCCACCCATTGGCTGACCCATTATCAATAACTATTAGGTAAGGTGGTGAGCTAGTCAGTGGGACCACACTACCCACTAAAAGTCATTAATTGTAGAGACTTTTGCATCTCTACTAATGGAGTGTAGGGATCCAAAAAAATAGTGGGAGCCTAAATTTTTTTAAAAATAAAATTTCTAAAAAATTGGTCAAGTCAAATTACAAGTCTAACTAGAAACTTTGACTCTATACAGAAAAATGTCTGCTTCAAATCTCCTAGCCCGAATCCTAGATACCCATAGGCTATCCTATGTATTGGATCAGAAACATTTTACTTTTCCAGCCTATCTGACTGCTAATCAAAGAGCATCTCATGAGAAGTGGTCTGATGATGATTATAAGGTTAGATGATATATGTTAGGCTCCATGTCAAATGAGTTACGGCATTAACATGAAGACATTAAGACTGCATGCCAAATGTTGGCTCACCTGAAAAAGTTGTTTGGCGAATAGAGTCGCGTAGCACATTATCAAGTCTTGATGATACTTTTTAAGGCATAGATGCATGATGGACAGTCAGTTCAACATCATTGCCTAACAATGATCAAGGATCTAGAAGAGCTTGAGAAGCTCGGTGTCATAATGGACAAGGACCTATAGATTGATATAATCCTGTAGCCCTTAATTGATTTGTATGGATAGTTTATTATGAACTTCCATATGAATAAGCTCCAGTGCACCTTGGTTGCATTAATGAATATGCTAGTTACTACTAAGCAAACTTTGAATGATTCAAAGGACTCAATTCTAGCTATGGAGTAGACTTCTTCTAAGAGAAAATCATTTAGAAAAAAGAAGTCTACGAAGAAGCAGAAGGTAGAGGAGAAGAAGAATAAGGGAGAATCGAATAAGAAGTAGTAGATAAAGAAAAATATTTCCACTATAATACCAATGGCTATTGAAAGTGGAACTGCCCTTCATACCTGGCTAGCCTAAAGAATAAGAAGAAAGCAGGTCCTTTTGGAGATATGCTCATCATTGAGACTAACCTTATGGCTTCTGCTACATATAGTTTGGTGCTTGACTCTGATTCTAGTGCTCACTTATGCACTTCTATGCAGGGTCTTAAGAAGAGCAGGAAGCTAAGGGATGGTGAGATGATCCTGCGTATCAAAAATGGAGCAAGAGTTACTGTTATAGCTATAGGAGCCTATCCTCTATGATTACCATTTGGAGTTGTCTTAGTACTTAGGGACTATTATTTTATGCCTGCTATGAGCAGAAATTTGATTTCTATTTCATGTTTAGCATAAGAGAACTATGTAATTAGTTTCTTTAAGGATCAATGTACTATTCTTTTTAAAAGAAATAAAATTATAAATGATTGCTTAATTAATGATCTCTATCAGTTACATGTAGATGTTTCTATTTTTAATGTCGAACAAAACATAAATGCCATAGGATCAAAATAACCTAAGGATAGTATCAATGAAAGGTATTTATGGCACCTTAGGCTAGGTCATATAGCTAAAGACAGGATTAACAAATTGGAGAAATCCAAACTAATAGATCCGTTGACTTTCAAGTTATATCCGATTTGTGAATCATGCCTTCAAGATAAAATGACCAAGCTACCTTTTATGGAACATGGGAAAAGGGCCATAGACCTACTTGTCCTAGTATATACAGATGTGTATGGCCCATTTAATGTGCCAGCCAAAGATAATTTTTTCTACTTTATCATCCTTATCGATGATCTGTCTCAGTATAGGTATGTGTACCTGATGCGATACAAGTCCAAAGCCTTTAAAAAATTTAAGAAATTTAAACATAAAGTAGAAAAGAAAATCAAAAAATTTATTAAGGTTTTTTTATTAGATCGAGAAGGTAAATACCTTAGTCGAAAATTTTTGGACTATCTCAAGGATAATGGCATAGTCACACAATGGACTCCACTTGGAATGCCTCCACTTAATGGGGTTTTAAAATAGAGAAATTGAATCCTATTAGATATGGTCTGATCCATGATAAGCTTCATAGACCTTTTTAAATTTTTTTGGGAATATAGTTTATTGACAACCATTTATTTATTAAATATGGTTCCATCTAAAACGTTCCTACCATACCATATGAGATATGGCATGGTAAGAAACTAAGTCTAAGTCATCTCAGAATTTGGAATTGTCCAGCCCATGTCAAGAGATAGTAGGCAGACAAGTTAGAGTCAAGATCCCTTAAAGCTCGATTCATCAGATATCCTGAAGAGTCATTAGGATATTACTTCTATCTTCTGAAAGATCATAATGTGATTATGAGTCTCCATGCTATTTTTCTTGAAAAATAGTTTTTTCAAGATGGTGGTATTAGAAGACAGATCAGGCTAGAGGAGAAAATCTTCGAAGAGCAACGAGCTAAGGAACCCATGGAGCCTAGTCAGTCTGAGCCAATCCACACACTACCTCCTCCATCTTGTAGGATAAATAGGATTTTCCATCTTCTTGAGAGATACCTGATACTATTTCAGAGAATGTAGAAAAAATATTCCTCATGAGAAATGAGGTTCATAGTGATCATTCCAAAATCTATGATGAGGCAATATCAGATATCGACTTCGAGAAATAGTGAGAGATAATGAAGTCAAAGTCTGACTTAATATGCTCAAACCAAGTCTGGATCTTGGCAGATCAACCTAAGGTATAGTATCTATTGGGTGTAAATGGATCTTCAAGAGAAAGATAGGTACAGATGGAAATGTGAAAACATTCAAAGCTAGGCTAGTGGTGAAAGAGTATAGTCAACATGAAGACATTGACTATCAGGATCCTTCTCAACAGTGACCATGCTTAAATCCATCCATCCATTGCTTGCTATTGCAACCTATTTTGATTACAAAATATGATAGATGGATGTGAAAATGGTATTCTTAAGTGGATATCTTCCTGGTATTCTTAAGTGGATATCTTAAGGAAGATATCCATATGAAACATGTTAGGATTTGACACCTTGAATTTGACCCACAGCAAGAGGAGAATCGGTATCAATAAGTAGTCAGGCTAGCTCGGATATGAGGTCGAGCCAGCTCGAGCTGAGATCAAGTCGGCTTAAACTGCAATCAAACCGGTCCTCTCAAGCAGATAGAAAGCAGGTGCTCGGATGAGATGCAATCGAGCTAGCTCGACCTCTGATAGAGTTGGCTCGATGGAGGCGAATAGAATAGGATAGGATTTTCTATTTGGATTTGGATTATGATTATATTGCCATCCATAACATCCCAGGCATCACTTAGCTCTAATACCAAATTATAGATCCATGATATCGCACGAACACCAATCATCCTTGACATCACAATCACCGATACCATGTTGCGGAAGTCTCTAATCTTTAGCACGGACTTGAAGAAACCTATGACGTTCTCTATGGGCAGCAAACCACCGACCCTCCATCTGGATCTATGATGGGATGCTTTCCTCCTTAGGCTTGAGGGAGATGTCCCCTTCTTTAGGGCTTCTTCAAGAATCTTAGGGCGGCTACTCTTGAGAGAAGAGAAGAAGAGAGAATTAAGAGAGAAAAGATCTGTATTGATTTCGCCCTTTAAAATCCTAATACAATCTATTTATTTATACATAGCCATTAGGTCCGACCAAAAACTCTTCTGGCTAATCCAATACATGAAAGCACTCACTGAGCCCTTGTACACCCACATCTTCCATGCTCTCATCCTCTAGATCTAGACCCGACCCATACATGAGTTAGCTCCCTTAAGACCTCTTAAACTAGGCCTTAAGATCCTGGGATCAACCTAGACCCTAGCCTAAAATAGACCCTCATGTAACTCTACCCGTGCACTAAGCCAGTTCAGTCTAAAACTGAGCCTGCCTAGTCCTATGCCGTGCCTGCAGTCCCAAACACTCAACTCTCTATTTTGCCTGTGCTCTGAGACTTAGCTGACCTAGTTTTAGACTAAGCTGGCTAACCTGTAGAAAATCTTCTTTCAACAGTCTTGATTCTCCGACTTTGGTTTCTTGTTTCATCTTATATCTCGATCTCCGAAGCACCAACCAAGCCCATAAAATCTCTAGAGCCATCATCGTGACTCCTCCCATGGCCTCCCAAGGCTTGGGAGCATCATAAATCCTCACAATCTCCATCTTAGTGTCCCAAGTCTTGAAAAATCCCTCGGCAATGCTCTCCTACACGATCCCACTATCCCTACGCACTCGACAGCACCTGTGCAAACATCGCCTCTGCCAATTCTCTTTAGCTGTTGTGCACCTTTGAGGCCTTTAGGATGACCACCTCCACCGTTGAAGATCTGTGCTTGCTTCTTGGTACCACCTTGAAATTATAGGATCGCTTCTGCTTAGCAGCTGCATTACTTTCTCTAAACTTTCCTGGAGAACCTATAGCATTTCTGCACCAGCACATGCTATACCACCTGACATGATCTCCTTAGAGCTACGCCTGTCGACCTGCATATGCCGCTCCACCTCGAACTGTGCATCACCGGCACTCTGAACTCATGCCAAATTTTCTCTTCACTTGTGAAGCCACCACTGTGCAACTCCACCTATATCCAAAGTCCACTTAATGCCATAGAAGTCAACTCTATGCCCGAGTCCCTCAAGACCAACCACTCAATGCTGTACTGCTGAGCCTACCACTGCACCTTGAACACCATCACTACCCCTTCGAACCCTCTACACTCTGCGATCCTCTTTGAAGCCATCTTGGATACCTCTACAACCCGCGGACACTGCCGAAAATCAAAAGCTCATCCAACTCTTCTAAATCCAGTGACTGAACCCTAAAAAATTCCATCCTAGTCCTTCTCTTCTACCCCTACACCAGCCATCGCTTCAGTTGCACTTGGAGAACTATCCTCCACCTGAACCATGAGTCTCCCTGATGCTTCTATAGAAGAAAACTGATCCATGATACATCTAGCTACTTGATGCCCCTGACGCTCCTTGAGAACTCCTGGCTCTCCCTGAGATCTGCACTCGATCTACCTGAGATGCCCCTGACACCCTCTATTGAGATAGACTCCTCAATTGCTGCACCGCCGAGCCTCTCTCAGTCCCTATGCCTCCAAGGTAGTGCTCCTACAGCACTCCAGCACTCCCAGACTCATCTCTACGTCGCTCTACAGCCATCCAGTCCTAACCTACTAGACCTCCATGGATCATCCATCTCCATCATCCCCAAGGATCTACAAATCCATGCTTTGGTTGAATCACTGAATACATCTACGACTACTTCCCCATCTTCTTGACACCGAAGAATGTATAGTCACTTCTTCAGCCTTCCTTCGATCATTATCTTTTAAAAAATCTCTCTTCAACAACCCCACACTGCCCATCTTCCTAGAGAATTTTGATGCTCTCTACTGAGGTACCTTCCTCGACTACTACATCCCCGAGCCTCTCTCAGCACTGCATCTTCAAGAAAATTCTACTGTAGCACTCCAATGCTCTCTGCCTATCACATAACCATCATACACCCCAACCATTCCACCAAGATCGATCAGTACATCATGCACCCAATCCTTCCACCCTAGAAAAAAAAATTTTTGTTAATCCTCTCAACCTCCACCTTCAACTCGCTGCTCTCGGTTGGCCAAACTATAGCAACAATAAGATAGATTTGAGATACACCATAAAATTCTTGTGCAGATTTTTGATTTTATTTTGTATGACTTCTTCTTCGCTTTCATGCACTATCAGGTAATGAAACCTAGCTCTAATACCATATTACCATCCACAACATCCCAGGCATCACCTAGCTCTGATACCAAATTATGGACCCATGATATCGCTCAAACGTCAATCATCCTTGACATCACAAGCATCGATACCATGTTGCAGAAGCCCCTGATCTTTAGCATGGACCTGAAGAAACCTACGATATTCTCAATGGGCAGCAAACCACTAACCCTCCACTTGGATCTATGATGGGGCGCCTCTCTTTTTGGGCTTGAGGGAGACGCCCCCTTCTTTAGGGCTTCTTCAAGAATCCTAGGATGGCAACTCTAGAGAAAAAAGAATAAGAGAGAATTAAGGAAGAAAAGATCTATATTGATTTCATCCTTTAAAACCCTAATACAACCTATGTATTTATACATAGCCATTAGGTCTGACCAAAAACTCTCCTAGCTAACCCAATGCATGAAAGCACTCACCGAGCCCATGTACACCCATGTCTCCTATGCTCTCATCCTCTGGATCTAGACTTGACCCATACATGAGTTAGCTCCCTTAAAACCTCTTGAACTAGGGCTTGAGACCCTAGGATCAATCCAGACCCTAGTCCATAATAGATCCTGGCATAACTCTATCCGTGCACTGAGCTGGCTAAGTTTCACTGGGTCGGCTCAATCTAAAACTGAGCTGGCCTAGTCTGAAACTAAGCTGGCCCAATCCTATGTTGTGCCTGCAGTCCCGAACGTTCAACTCTCTATTTTGTCTATGCTCTAAGACTTAGTCGATCCAATTTTGGACTGAATCAGCTAACCTATAGAAAATCATCTTTTTACAGTCTTGATTCTCTAGCTTTGGTTTCTTGCTTTACCTTGTATTCTAGGTCTCTGAAGCACCAACCAAGCCCTTGGAATCCTCGAAGCCATCACCATGACTCCTTCTATAGCCTCCCAAGGCTTGGAAGCACCACAAATCTTTATAGATTAATCAAAAGAGTTTACGAGAGTTGCATGTGAACCATAGGATCTAGCTAGAAAAGGAGTTATCCTAGATGAAGGCAGCATATAGCCCTACACGAAGATCAAGGTTCAAGTATGAGGATCTTGAGAAGGGGCTTGGTAGGTGCTCCAGAAACTTGGGACACAAGATAGACCAAAGGACCAAAGTCAGAAGAAGAATCAGCCAAGATAAGAAGCAAACACATAGATGGGCTAGCTCGGATACACAGTTGAGCTAGCTTGGGCTGAGATCGAGCTGACTCAAGGCACAGATGAGCCGACTATCTCAAATATATTGAGAATGTGTTCCAAAGCTAATCATGAGCCTGTTGACGATTGTGGTATACATTTATAATTATATATGAGTTATAAATTAATAAAAATTATTTTCATATTTTTAATCATAAATTTTGTTATCTTTTAATGAACTCTTGTATTGTGATAAAATTCTTAGGACTATCTAGATTCAACAAAGAAAGATTTATAGTTTAGTCCTTCAATTGTTCATGACCAAATGATACGTTGTTACTCAGGATGATAACATTTATCGAGTATAGATCATTGTGTGCCAAAGAGGTTAGTTATCCTCATAACTAAGGAGTATTTGAGATACTGATATGGCATGCAAGTGAGATATATAGATACATCTATACTGAACATGACCAACTCTAAAACTTTTCTTGTATCAAGATTAGCTCCGATGGAATATGGATATAAGTGTCTCTCCGATCTGAGACCACCACGGTGACTTCCAAGCAACTCATTATGCTTTGGTGTCAGATTATCTAAATTTTTAATTCAGTGATGAAAGATTTTTGGGCACAGTCAAGTACTTGAGGAGTTAGTGTATGTATCAAGATGGGATTGACCACTTCTGGTTTTAGGAGTTATGTTCAATTATATTTTAATTTAGTAAAACCTTAGTTAGGATAGTCTTAGTGAGGAGTCACGGGATTAATTGCTTTGAGATATGACATGGATGTATTTTTTAGGATTGACTGTCTAATCCTGAATCATCTATTACACAAAGGATATAGGAATGAATTATATGGTAACCATATTTGCATAGATTCTGAATATTGCAATTGCGACTATTCGACCTATCCAGATGTCGGGTACCATTGCTATATGATCACTTCGATTAATACAAAAATTAATTTCTATGCTATCGACTTAGGTTCGGATCTATGGAGTCACACATACTAGAGGTTCCTACCTGATCTGATGGCTGGTGAAGAGTCTCACTTGACTGAAACTCTATGGTCAAGAGTTTCACTGAACTGAGACTCTTCGATCAGGATTCCTACTAGGTTGGGACATTGAGTCTCAATGTCTGGGAGTCTATGGTCAAGAGTCCCACTAGACTAGGACTCTTCGACGAAGAGTCCCACAGCTCTAGGACTCTGAGTCCTACATGTCTAAGACTCTATGATTGAGAGTTGGAACTCTACAATAATTTGTTCCACTTATTTCGAACATCGAGATTCAGAGTCCCACTAATTTGGAACTCTTCGATCAAGAGTTTCATTTTGATGGAACTCTGTTGTCCAAACACCCACCAGATTTGGACTCTAAATTTATGAGAGATTTTATTAATAATTTGATCACTAATTTACTCAATTTGATTGAGTAATTATTTTTGAATCAAGTCCAATTGAATTGGGTTCAGTTGGGTTTGACCCAATTAGGTCACGAGTTGACCTAATTGCCGAGGATGTTCGAATCCTGATTTGATCAAAGATTGGGCTTGATCAATTTTTAATTTTATTAGAATTTAACTAAGCCTAATTATATTGGGTTTAATATAATCTAGTTGGATCTAACCAATTTTGATTGGGTTGGTTCAATTGGTTGACGTTTAAATTCAAAGACTAGTTTGACTAGTCTTCTCTTCCCATGCGCCACCTCATCCGTTCCTGCGCCCATTTTTTTATATGAGAAAAGAGTTCTCATATATTTTCCCATGCATAAAAGAGTCACACACCCTCCTTCTCTATGCCCCATATGGATAAGCTCTGGTTGTTATTGGTTTTAGTTTGAATGAGATTCAAATTCAGATAAGAAACAAACTCTACCTTATCCATGCGCCACCTCACTTTTCTGCACCCCCTTTACTCCATGAGAAAAGGTTTCTCATGATGTTTTTCCACACACAAGGGAGGGTGCACGTATTCCTACCTCATGCCCAAAGTGGATAAGATCAATTAGTTTTGGTTTGAATTCAAATCAAGTTTGAATTTGAATCAAAAACCAACTTGATCTCATCCTTCCATGCATTATGAACATAGAAAAGTGTTTCTTTAAATTATAGATTTTTTTGGGTGTGTGACATCTATAAAAAAGGAGAGAAAGTCCGTGAGACCCCTTCTACATGGAGAAAAATTTTAAAAATCTGAGAAAAGAGTTCCAGAGAAAAAGGTGCGTAGGGTTTTGGGTGAGTGTGCTATCCTAGGGTTTTGACCTAGGGTTCGGGAAGGGTTTGTGTGTGCTATGAGTGTCGTGAGCCCACCAAATTTTAGAGAGAGCCTCCTCTACCTCTCTACTTCATCTACCAATAATCCGTTGCATCTGTGAAGCCCATAGATGAAGATCGAAGTCATTCGATCGAAATAACCCCTGAAAGAATTCGGTATCGAGCTAGCACTCGTGGAGAGCTAATCAGGATCAGGGGCCTTATGTGGATGATCCATGAAGGTCAGATATCTATGTGGCTGCATCATAACCAGTAGACCTCTTCGATGATGATCAAATCATGGTGATCGACTACCCGTGCAAGGTATAGTATTCAAAACACTTAGATATAGTAAATAGTTTACTGCATTATTTTAATTTTTCTAATTTGATATGTATGAATTTATGTCATATTTAGATTCTTAGTGTAGAATTTATTTTCTAATATGATCAATAATAAATTAATTATATTAATTAATTTTTTATTATATTTTAGCTATTTTTGAAAAAGTTTTCGAAAGTAGCACTATTAATCCTGCACTGGTTTCCATAAATTGGTATCAAAGCAAGATTTGCTAAACATTATATGCTTGCCTATTTAAATTGATTATTTAGATTTGATCTAAATATTAATCTAATAATCTAATTTATTAGATCTAAAAATTAAAATCAAGATTGCATGGACTGAAGGTTGTCCTGCTATAGAGTTTACCCCCTATAGTGAAAAGATTATCCTGGTATATTGCTGACCTAAATTGTTAATCATAAAATCTTAGATTTGATCTAATATTTTTATGATCTAATTAAATTAAAATTTAATCTAATTTTTTATCATGAATGCATGTTTAGATAGGATCTAAAGTTTGATTCATGATGTAGTGTACATAGTTTAAAATTAAACCCTATAACTAATGTTGTTTATAAATTGAGTCAACTCAATTGGTGAATAAATCTAAGTTGTAAAGAATCTTTCAAAATTTTAAAAAATATTTTCAAAATATCAAACCCTAACCCTCAACCCATAAACTTAATTAAAATTAAGTAAAATGATTTAGTATCTAGAAATTATGAATTAAGATCCTAGGTCATTAATCATAAACTTGTGGGTTATTGGGTTAGATGAATTAGGTCCATAAATTGGGTTAGACCTAAGGTTAGTTAAATAATGGACTAAATTAGAGTAATTGATCAAATCTAATTAAATGCTAATTAAGATTAGATCAAGGACTCTATAGACTCAATTACAATAGTTGTAGTTGGTCAAGTCTATGCCTTTAACGAGGACCAAATAGACTTGATTCATGGCTACGCGGTTGAACCCATAATTATTAGGTTGGTCAAATTGAAACTAATGAACTGAATAGTATCTAAGGTAAGTCTGGTAGTTTGATCAGTGATTTTTAATTGGGAGCTACTCGCACTGATTCGATCTTTGACGAGTTAATGGCATATCCCTTCCACTGATCTCACTTATCTGGCCATCTTGGTGAGTTAGATTTTGATTGGATCACTTAATAATTCGGGGTCACTCATGTCAATTAGGTAAATCAGTCTGACTAATTTAGGTGCTTCTAATGCCAGCTTAGATTAGATTCTTTTTTATCTGACTTAGTGAAGTTAGTGAGAGGATCAAAATTGGCTCGCTTTTCTTAAATAAGTTAACTAAATCCTCTAAAATTATTAGATCTTTAAAAATAAAATAGTTATATAGATAACTATATTATAGCCTCTCATTAAGTTGAGTGATAATGGGTTTATTAATTTAATAATCACTGAAGGCCCAAAGGCCTAATGCTTATTGATAAATGAAATTATCATTCATAAAATGATGATTTGGTTAAGTTTTTCTGATGGTGGTTAGGTTGGCTGGCCAAAGTCAGACCTGATCATTTATTGGTTAGATGATCAAGTGTAGTCATATTAATGGTTAAACCTAACCGAACCTTTTTAGTGGAGGTCAAAGCCTACTGATTAGGTCTTCAGGGCAAAATTGATATTACTAAAAATTATTTAGAGAAATAATTGATTTTGAACCTACCCATAGGTGCACATGGGGTGACCAACCAAAGTTGGGCTCGTGTGTAGTCTATGTGGATTCTAGTATCCACTAAGGAATTAAAATAATTCCTCGAATTGGAGGTAGAGGCTACCAATTCATATAAAATAGTGGGAGAATATTTAGACTAAAGTCCAAATTTTTAGGATAATTGATTCATATATTAATTATATTTGGTTTTTCTTATTGTACAAAAATGGCCACTAACCTATCACTTCGATCATTGTTAAACAATGATAAATTAATGAGACCCAACTACGATAGCTGGTATCATAAGTTAAAAATCATCCTGGAGCATGAGTGGATCCTTTATGTCATAACAGATCTAGCATCTGAGGAGCCAGCTTCGAATGCTAGAGGAGCGATCTAAGACACTTATCAAAAGTGGCTCAATGATCGTACCATCATTCGATGTATAATGCTGACGGCAATGAATGACGAGTTTAGCCATAAGTTCGAAAATGCCCAGCCACATGAGATGCTTGAAATATTGAATGACTCTTTTGGCATGCCTAACGATGTTGAAAGGCACAAAATAAGTTGTGCCATTTTCAATGCTCGGATAAGAGATGGAGCCTCAGTCATCGATCATGTATTGTACATGATCGAGATGATTGAGTGCCTTAGCAAGCTAGGCTTTCCCCTACACGAGCAGCTCGATAAGGATGCGATCCTTAATTCCTTGCCCAAGTTCTTTTTCTCCTTCCTAACTTATTTTAGAATGACAAAGCTTGCAGTCAACTACCAGGGCTTGTTAGAGTTGCTACAGAACTTTGAGAAGGATCATCAACTCCACAAGGGGATGATGAATATAGTGGGAGGGTCTTCTTCTGGTCGTCGATCCTTTAAGGAAGAAAAGAAGAATAAGTAGAAGAAGAACAAGAAGGTACAACAAAATGCTAGGACAACTACACAGGGTCAGACCAAGAAGTGCAAGTTCAATTAGAGTCAGGTAGAGTGCTTCTTCTATAAAAATTAGGGGCACTAGAAGAGGAACTATCCTCTGTACGTTGTCTTCCTGGACCCGAACAGATTGAGGAGGAAGCAAGTGATTGCTGGGCAAGATAATTATATGATAACATCTTATAATTTTTTCTTATTTGATTCTACTGCCTAGATATTAGATACTGGAAGCCCTTATCATATTTATAATTCTATGCAGGGCTTGCAGGTTAGTAGGAGATTTGATCAAGGCGAGAGGTTCCTGAGCGTTGAAGATGGAAGACAAGTTCTAATTCTAGCTTTAGGAATAATGAACCTTGTAATCAATTCAAATAAAGTTATTCTTAATGAATGTCATTTTTATCTAACTTTTTTATTGAATGTCATTTCTGTAGGCCTTTTTGCCATGAATGGTTTTGAAATATCAATAAAAAAAATTTGTAATATCATTTTGAATGGTATTACAACTTTTATTGGGCAATTGAATAACATAATTTATTTGTAATCTATACCTGTTAACTTGGTTCAATCCTCTAGTAAACATTCTAGAATTACTGATATATCTGATATCTACCTTTGGCACTTAGGCTAGGTCATATTAATAAGAATAGAATTAATAGGTTAACTTAAGAAGAAATTCTTGAGGTTAGTGATTATGAATTACTTTCAACCTGTGAGTCCTGTCTTCTTGGTAAGATGACCAAGTCACCTTTTATTGAAAAAGATGAATGAGCTACTGAACTCCTGAGTCTAGTGCATTCAAATATATGTAGACTGATGAGCTCAAGTGCCAGAGGTGGATACTTCTACTTCATAATCTTTACTGATGATCTATCTAGGTATGGGTACGTCTATTTAATGAAGCATAAGTCGGAGTCATTTGAAATATTCAAACTATTCTGAAATGAGGTAGAGAAGCAAATTAGGAAGAATATTAAAACTTTTCGATTTTATCGAAGGAGTGAGTACCTTTCTAATGAGTTTCTGACATATCTAGGAGAGAATGAAATTCTCTTTCAATGGACTCCTCCTGGAATACCACAACATAATGGTGTATCTGAAAGAAGGAATCAGACCATGTTGGACATGATTCGATCCATGATGGAATTTGCTGGTTTGTCGATCTACCTATAGGGATATGCACTCAAGTCAACTTATTACATTCTAAATAGGATTTCGAGTAAATCTATTAATAAAAGATCATATGAGATATGGACAGGACGTAAGCCAGTACTCTCACACCTTAGGATTTGGGGGTGTCCAACTTATGTCAAACATTTAATGATAGACAAGCTTGGACATAGGTCCAATAAGTGTAGCTTTGTAGGTTACCCAAAAGAAACTAAAGGGTATTACTTCTACCTTGCTGATGAGCAAAAAGTGTTTGTCAGTCATAAGGCTATTTTTTTAGAAAAAAGATTTCTTGGTGAAGGAACTAATGCCTCTAAGATCGAACTTGATGAAATACGATAGGTGAAAGAATAGACACAAATTATTGAACCTGAGCTGGATCTGATTAGATCAGATTTAGAATCCATTGTAGATGCATCCTTAAGGCGATCTGATAGAATACCATGTCAACCGGATAGATACTATAATTTTTTGGTTCAGAACGGAGATCCTATTGAACTCGATGAGAACGATCAGGATCCGATCACCTATATGGATGCAATGCAGAGATCCAACTTTGAGAAATGGTTTGAGACCATGAAATTCAAAATGAAATCCATGAAGGTCAATGATGTATGGACATTGGTTGACCCACCGAAAGGGGTAAAATTCATAGGATGTAAGTGGGTCTTCAAATGAAAAAGGGGCATGGATGGAAAGGAAAAGATCTATAAAGCCCATCTGGTTGTCAAGGGATATCATCAATATTATGGTATTGACTATGACAAGACGTTCTCTCCTATGGTAATGCTCAAATCTATTTGGATTATGCTTGCCATCGCTGCCTATCTGGACTATGAAATCTGGCAGATAGATGTAAAAATGGCTTTTCTAAATGAAGAGCTAGGTAAAGAGTTGTATATGATACAACCTGAAAGATTCACATCTATAGATGAGTCTAAGGTATGTAGGCTTTAAAGATTTATTTATAGACTGAAGCAGGCATCTCGGAGTTAAAACATATGATTTGATAGAATAATTAATTTATTGGATAAGCCAGTTGCAAGGCAGAACAAGTTCCTATTTAATTATGATTTGAGTACACCTTATTTCTAATTTAATTAAAAATTAAATTAAATTTAAATATAATTTAATCTAATTAATTAGAATCTTAATTAGATTAGAATTATCTTTTAATTAGATTGACTCAAATCTAATTAGAATAGAATTTTATTTGGTTCGACCTAGTCTATTAAAGAGAGTCCTAGTTAGACTAGGATTACTTCTTCCTTGCACCACTTAAGGAAGCACATGCCCCTTTATTTTATTCTAGATGTTTACATGAACATTTCCCATGCCTAAGAAAGGAGTTCCACGCCCTTTATCTGGTTCATTTGGAATTAGTTTTGAATTGGTCAAAATTAGAAAGTTGTTATGGCTTAGTTTTCTTTTGAATAAGAGTCCCAAGAATCCAAAGCTCATTCCTTTCTCTTTGAAATTTCTCCCATGCCACCTATTTTCTTTTATGTGATTTTTTTTTAGTTTTTGGGTGTTGAAATCTGGTTCACCACTATTGAAGATAAATTCTGCTTCCGTCGAAATTCAGTCTGATGCTTAGCCTAATATAATTAGTAATCATAGAAGAGCTTCGATCAAAAATTCTCTTTCAGTCCGGACTTGTTCAGCAACTTTGATCAAGAATTCTCCTTCAGTCCGGACTCCTTTAGCAACTTCGATCGAAAATTCTCCTTTGATCAAATTCCTCTAGGAGCCGAACTCCTTTCGAACTCTCCTTCAGTCAGATTCCTCTAGAAGCCAAACTCCTTCTAGACCTCTCAATCAGTCGGATTCCTCCAAGAACCGAACTTCTTCTAGACTTCTCCATCAGTCAGATTCCATCCGAATTTCTCTAGTGGATTACTTTTAGATTTCAAGTAGTATTCCTCTCGAATGATCCCCTCTAGCCGTATTTTCTTTAGAAGTCTGAACTCCTCTGAAATTGATATATGTCCAAGCTCTTCACCAACCAATGTCTGCTTCCTCCAGACTTCGACTATTAAATCTCAATGAACGGACACATCATGACAATGAATACCTTTCTCCATAACAAACTCCACGTGACTTCGAGCAGCCCACTATCGGACGGTTATGACTATCATTTATCTGTCTGCTATAGACGATCCCACTATCGGATGGTTACAACTGTCATTATCAGTCTACTATGGGCGACACCTCTCTCCATAATAAATTTTACATGGTTCCAAGCGGCCCACGATCGGATGATTACGGTTGTCACTATCAGTCTGTTATGGACTCTATCTATGAAAAGGGATCGTTCAGATACATTTTCTCTAAGCTCTCTTCTCCTTTCAAAAATTCTACTGAATTCTTATTTGAGCACACCATTTCTGTTGGTTAGAAGAGCTGACTTGATCATCGAAGGGTCTTGCCGGAGCCACCACCATCGACTCTGAATGGAACTTTATTTTGTAGGTCACCGATGGCAACCTCTTCTTTCCCAACTCCAGCTAGATCCAACGTCAATCAGATTTTGCACCAACAAGATTGGCGCTAGAGGAAGAGTACTCTATTCCTAAAGTTTTCTTATTCTTAAAGGAGTGCTCAACAGCGATCTCTCTTCTTCCTCTCTAGAGTTCTTTCCAAAAAAAATGCCTCTCAGAAAAGCTTCGACCCAACGATCAATGGCCTCTACGGCCAAATTCCATCCAGATTTATCCGCTCCCATTTTAGCTCTAGTAACTCAAGCTCCAGCTGCAACCATGGTGGATGCGAAGCAGTTCAACCTGCTAGTCCAGTAGGTTTGCAGTCTCATAGAGGTGGTGCAGGCCATACATCGACAGGCTCTGACGTCAATTTGGTTAGAGCAGGCTTCTTCGGAGCCTCATGATCCAGTCTGGGGATGGTCAACTTGGGCTAGCCGGTCAGTGACATTCGAAAAGAAGAAGCAGAGAGCCGAGAGCGCATATTCTGATCATGACTCTATTCCTAGGGGAGCTTTGCTCCCATTCAGCCAAAAGATCTTAGGAATCCACGATCGAAAGGATCTAGATCAAAAACTACAAGAGATGAACCGACAGATCGAGGAACTCCGCCATGCTCCTCCCTCTCATGGTAGTGACATCACACCAATCCTCCTTTCTCTCGATGCATCATGCATGAACCCTGCCTCTCCATCTATCTCCACACCTTCTCTACTTCTCCTCTCCCTCTCCCCATGCCTAAGAATTTGGGTAAAATCAGAGATCAAAAGTTGAGTCTCTGATACTACAAAGGCTACACAATCAGTTCCTAATCAAGAGACGAACGTGCTACCGTCGAAGTTTAGTTCGAAGGTTTTATAGATTAAAATTAGATCTGATTTTTTGAGATCAGATGCAGAAGGAGAAGGTGTTCAGATCTGACCTGAGTAGACTCTGATAGAGGCCGAGCACATGCACGACTAGCATCGGAACCTCAAGTTTCATCGGATCATCGGCAAGATAAATAATTCATCCGATAAGATAACATTAGATATTACTAGTTTTATTTTATTTTTAGTTTTTAAATTCAGATCAATCTAATCAAATCTGAGAACTCTCAGATCTGATTAGATCATAGAATTTTTTTTTTTGAAAAATGCCACTTCAGATCTGATCAGATTAAAATGATCTTTCTTTCTTTTTCCCCATTTCTTCTTTCTTTCTTTTGTCTCCCCTCAAGACCGAACCCACGGTCTCCTCGCAGGTTATCACAGGAGATGATCAGAGGATGGGGCTAGCGGGAAAGCGAATATTCGTCTAGCAAAGATGGCGCGATGATGCTCGGAGATGGCTGTCGGTCGAAGACTCCACTAAGAAGGGAAAACTCTATCCTAAAAGAGGAATAGGGAAGAACTTACCAAAGATGGCGATGGTGGTGGCATTGGTAGCAGTTCTTTGCCCAAAAATCCTTCACCACATGTAAAGTAGGGTTTAAAATTGGAATTTAGGATTTCTAGGGAGGAATCTAGGGTTTAGGATTAGGTTTTCTTCGTAAGAGTTCTAGGGAGGGATTTAGGGTTTAAATAGGGAAAGATTAGGGCTAGATAAACCTTTCTTTCTTGGATAAGGCTAGCTTTACTAGCGGATTTCATCCAAAAACCTCTCCTTCGATCGTGGATTGACTCGGAACAAGGTTCCCTATTCCAGTCGAACACGTCTCCTCCTTCTCCTCTTCTTCATGGTTTTTTTTTTATTTAATGAAGTCGGCATTTGATGCTAGCTTTGATTTAAGATCATATAGATTCTAGGCGACATGGGAAAGAAAGAAGTACCATTTTCTAGTTAGATGTGCTAATATTAATCTTATTTTAAAATTATGATATAATTATGCCAAAAAATTTTGATTCAAAATAAGTTCATGAAAAAGTGGTCTTCCTTTAGAATCAATTTGGGAATCGAAAAATTGATTAGACGGTAAAAATACAAAATTCAAGTTCCAATAATCCTATTAAATGTTGATTCAATAAAAATTTGACATCTTGAAACCAAATCAATTCTGGAGTAATTTGTGTTAATAGAATCAAGGGGGGAAGTGCTTGGATTTAGTTGTAATCCAGCGGTAATTCCATGCGCTAACAATTTTGAAGCCGTAGCGGCACTTTCTATACCGTGCGACGTGATGTAGGTACCTATAATTAATGCCCTACGTACGAGAAAAAAATGTTATGGACCATTTTTTTTTTTTTTTAAAATTTTGGGTAAGTAATCGACCGCATCCTTTAACATGCTGTCTTCTTTCATCGTCCATACAACATTTGAAAAACAAGGGAAAAATAGCGCGGTGGTAGGTAGGCGCAGGCGCGAAGCTAAAGTTCGAGTAAAACAGTGCATTACATTCACGTGGTATGGTAGGGATGTTAATAATTAATTATGATGCGACGTTTTTGTACTGAAGCACGTAACGATTTTTTTTTTCGGATAAATAAGACTTTATGCTTTTGATGCGCGCCAAAAATTTTAAGCGCAGGCTTGGCACCGACATTTGTAATGCCGACAGGTAATCTGCTGAATATTTTGCGGTGGAAAAGCGAGTTAGTTGCGTGAATGTTTAAGTTGCAAGACGATAACGTAATTTTTTTTTTTCTTTTGGGTAGGCAAGGCTCTATCCCCGCGCGCCAACATTTTAACGCACGGGCTTCACATCGACATTTATAAAGCGTCGTCCCACCACCTTTGTGACCAATGATCCTACCTGCTTCCCCCACGATGCCCGGATCGTCAAGTCAGGGGTTCTCGGCGGATTACACGAAAATATAATATTGCTGTACAAATGCCACCAACGCGTCCTCTTCCGTCGCTATTAAGATTACACGAAAATATAATATTGCTGTACAAATGCCACCAACGCGTCCTCTTCCGTCGCTATTAAAGATTTTTTTTAAAAAAAATGTCGCTGTCTAAGATTAGGGACCATATGGTTGTACGAAAATAATATATAATATAAAATAATATATTAATATATTAATATTAATAATAATTATTAAAAATAAATTTTATTTTTATTGAAGTTCAGTCTGATGCTTAAACTAATGTAATTGGTAATCACAGAAGAGCTTCGATCGAAAATTTTTTTTCTTAGAAATTCTTCAGCAGTCGAACTCCTTCCGAACCCCTTCAGCAGTCGAATCCCTTCGGAACTTCTCCAGCAAGCGAACTTCTTTCGAACTCCTCCAGCGACCAAATTTCTTTCGGACTCTTCCAGCGGCCAAACTCCTCGCAGTCATCTAGGAAGGTTTCCGCATTAGTCCGATCCTATATACGGCATGAACCGATCCACACTCAAACTACCTCAAAGGAGTCCGAACTTCTTTAGAATTGATATAGCTCAAAGATCATCACCAACCGATGCCTATTCCTCCAAATTTTGACTATCAAATCTCAAACGGACTAGCACCTCACGACAACAAACACCATCCTCCGTAACAAACTCCATGTAGCCCCAAGCGGCCCACTATCCGATAGTTACGGCTGTCACTATTAGTTTGTTATAGGCTCCGACTATAAAAGGGACCCTCCAGATACGTTTTCTCTAGGCTCTCTTCTCCTTCTCAAAACTCTGCAACTTTTTTGATTAAGCACTCCATTTCTGTTGGCCGAAAAAGCTAACTTGACCGTTGGAGAGTCTTGCCAAAGCCACCACCTCGGACTCTGGATGAGACTTATTTTGCAGGTCACCGATGGCGACCTCATCTTCTCTAACTCCAGCATTTCTCTGACGGTAATCAGATTTCACACCAATAGGACTGGCACTGGAGGAAGGATCCTCTGTTCCTAAGATTTTCTTGTTCTTAAAGGAGTGCTCAGCACCGATCTCTCTTCTTCCTCTCTAGAGTTCTTTTTGAAAAAAATGCCTCCCAAAAAAGCTTTGATCCGATGGTCAACGGCCTCTACAGCAAGATCCCATCTAGATTTATCCACTTCCGCTTCAGCTCCGGCAACTCAAGCTCCACCTAAAGCCATGGTGGATGCGGAGCAGTTCAACCGCTGGTCCAACAGATTTACGGTCTCATAGAAGCAGCGCAGGCCATGCATCGGCGGGCTCTGGCGCCAATTCGGTCGGAGCAGACTTCTCCAAAGCCCTATGATCCGATCGGAGGATGGCCGACTTGGGCTAGCTGGTCGGTGACCTCGGCAAAGGAAAAGCAGAGGGTGGAGAGCCCTTGCCCGGACCATTACTCGACCCTAGGAGGAGCTTTGCCCTCATCCTACCAGAAAATTCTAGAGATTAACGATTGTAAAGATCTTCTGAATCAAAGGCTCCAAGAAATGAGTCGACGAATCGAAGAGCTCCGTCATACCTTCCCCTCACACAGTAATAATATTTGCACTGATCCTTCTTTTTCTCAGATGATTATGTAGGAACCAATCTTGCCAAACTTCAAGCTCCCATAGTTTGAGAGTAACGATGGGACCACCGATCCGATCAACCATCTGAAGGACTTCTAGATAATGATGCTGCTCCATAGCGTGCCAGATGTCATTTTGTGCCGGGCATTTTCGTCCACCCTCAAGGGAGCCATCAGAAACTGGTACTCAGCACTTAAGTCGGGCACCATCTTTTTGTTCAATCAAATTAGCCATCAGTTTGTAGCTCACTTCATCAGCAGCCGATATTCGTGTTAGATATATGTGCCCTAGAAGCCAGAATTGGCTGACACTTATAATACACTTCTAAGGGCAAAATTATAATTATGACTATAATCAATAAAATGGGTTATTTTTTATCACATATGTGTATTTAGTGTTTGTGATACATCCTTTGAGTTAATGATAATGATAATTCATATTTTCAAGAGTTGAAAATTTAAGACATGAATAATCATTGTTAACTCATAAAATGCTCCCGACCATAGGACCATCACTAGGATGGTGATTGATCCGAAAGGTTGGTGTACAATCGCTTCTCTTTAGCAGATGAGTCTTAAGTCTACGGTGTGGAGACATTGAAATGAGAGTACAGGTACTCGTTAGAGAACAAGGGCACTGAGCGTGACCACCTCGAGTAGTCATTAGGGAGTCTACCTTCTCATCAATGACTGACTCGATGCTGCAGTAGTGTGTCTGGTTCTTTGACCTGAGGTGCATCGACAGTTCACCTTGAGGGTGTTATAGTTTGACTACACCATTACTCGGTCTCCTAGCCATATGGAACCTTGAGGTGTATGTTGGCTATAGCATGTTCATTGTAGGAACTGGATGGCATCAAGATGGAATCTATCTACCTCGGTGGTAGAGGAGCAGCCCTATGATAATCATGAGAATCAAGTCCAGAAGTCCATGGCCATGGTAGAGTGAAATAATAGAAAGAGTTTCTATTTAGATTTTCACATCGGACTCGAATCAAATGATTACATCATATGACAGAAACTAGGGTTTGACGAGTTTACCTTAACCCTAATCTGATCGGGGCTCAAGATAGAAGGACTTAATCACACAGGTAGCTACACCAAGAGGTTCGCATTCAGCTCTGATGGGTTGCCACCATATACTGCTAGGTGTCACTGGTGGATTTTGGGAGCAATTAGAATGATTTAGATGATCGATCATTCTAGCTGTTCGAATCAGAAGAGTTCTGATCCATCGAAAGGAGTTTCGATGATGTCGATGATAGAGATCATGACATATCCCATTACCATATAGAACTGAACCTAACTAGGTCACACAAATAAGGGTTTGAATCTGGTGATCATCAATTGAACTAATCCAGTTCAATTGATCTGAATGAGATTCAATTAGGTTCAAAAAAATCGTGCTAGCACTCGATTGAACCAAACGTTCTTCTTTTGCTATCATAAATAAGTTGTCCTAACAGAGCCAAAGGAGTTTGTGCTCAATCAGAGGCCTTCATATGGTATGACTGGAGGTTGTCCAAGTCAGAAAAGGTTGTCTTATTTTGTAAGACATTACCTGCCATTTTTGGTCACCTGCCATTTCTTATTCTTTGACTTTGGTCAAAAGTCTACCTTTGACTGGTCAAATGTTGACCATTGACACTTTGACTTTTGACCACATGTCATGCACCTATTGGAGAGCTGGTGGGGGCTTGTCCCCCTGCCAAAACCAGGCAAGGAAGAGGGCGCACCCCACCCTTGGCGTGTGCCCAAGTTGGAGGCGCCTAGGAGTCTCTGTTGGATAGGGACTCCATCTCCTTTTTGGATTCCAATTAGAGTTCTCCTAAGAACCAACTTTGACTGGTCTTAGGCATCCTCTAAGGAGGAATCCATGGGACTCTATTCCCACCAATCAGATTTAGATCTGATTTCACAAAGAGTTGTGATTGGTTGGGAAGAAGAGAATTGGATCACAGACAGTTTATAAATAAGACCCTGCGCCCAACCCAGATTGAGATTAGATGTGATTGAAAAGAATCACAATTCCCCACGCCCAAGGCTACCTCTCTCCTCTTCCTCCATGCCAAACCACCTTCTCCCCTTCCTCTCCACGTCCAAAAGGAGTTTTGGACTTTTGGTTGGTGCGATCCAGATCAAAGAAAGGCGACTGAAAGCTAGAAGGCTGCGCTACTGCAAAGGACGACTGCTGATCTTCAAAAAAAATTTTGAAGATCCTCCAGATCAGATCCAGATCTGATTTTTGAAGACATGATAGAGAAGAAGAGAATCTCCAGATCTAGTTCGAGTGGATACTGATAGAGGCCAGGCACTTGCGTGGCTAGATCCAGAACCTTCCGCTACATACAGGATCATCAACAGATAATAGGATTACCCATACAAGATAAATTAAATTAAATTTAATTTATTTAAATTTTATTTAATTTTTAAAATAATAATAATCAGATCTAAAATATCTTAGATCTAATCTAGATCAAAGAAAAAAAAAATTTTGAAATATATCTCTTGATCTGATCAGATCTGAACGAACCTGATCTAGAAAATCAGGATTTTCCTTCAACTGGTATCAGAGCCAAGGTTCTAAAATGTTTAGATCTAATTTTAAATTTATTTTAATTAGAAAATAAATTATTTTAGATGTCACATGAGATGTGATCAGATCTGAAATCAGAAAAAATTAAAATTAAATGATTTGGATCTAAGATTAGAAAATATGCATGACTAGTTCTAAAATAGAATAGTTCTATAGAATAGTCTTGCATGTTTTTGATTTAATCTGATTAAATTATATTTTAGATCTATTTATTTACTATTTTTTGATATTATAATGGTTATAATAATATCTGAAAAAATAGCAAATAAAATTATTTAATTTTAAATATCATATGAGATATGATTGATGCATGTCTAGACTAGTTGTAGAATAGTTCTACATAATTATCTAGATTAGAATTTATTTTGATTAGATTAATTTAAATCTAAATTTTTTAGATTATTATGAGATAATTTAGATCTGAAAATATGCATGATTCGATACATGAGATGTATGCAAAATATGCCATGATTAGATCTGATTTGTATATGAGATATATGATATAGATCTAAAACTATTTTGTAGTATTGCATGTTCCTGATTAAGGCGTTCCTCTTGGCCGTCCGATCATAAGAATGAAGAAGGGTTTAAAGGCCCTCTCTTCCATTCGATGGGGTGTTCTTATGATGTGTAGGGGTGCTGCGTGTTCGTCCTTAATCAGAAATCCAAAACTTACTTTCTGTAAAACCCTAGATCTTGAAACCCTAGGATTTATTGTGCATATTTTATTTATGAACCCTACTTAATTAAAAATTAAGATTATGGAATATCAATTAGGTCTAAAATTGAGAATTTCATATCTAAGACATATTCATAATATTGGGTTCGGGCTTGGGTAGCTCAATTAGGTCTAAGCGGTTGATCAAACCGAATCAAGAGTTGGTTAGATGGGATCAACAATGCTTAAATTGACCAGCCTAATAGGATTAAGTCTGGGTCAAGATCGAGTCACGATCAAGCAAGACCTAATTAGGCTCAGAGGTTAGAGTCTGGATTGTAGGCTAACCCAATTGGTTCTGGCTCAATAATTTGGTGTCTAAGGTAAGTTTGGCACATACGACCGACTGATTTTTAATTGGAAGCTACTCGACCTGAATGCATTCTTGTACGAGTTAATGGCATATTCCTTCCACCGATCTCACTTACCTGGCCATATCTGTTGACACAGTTCTGATCTGAGGTGGTCAATAATCCGAGCTAACCCATGCCACTAGGTTAGTCATAATTGTTATGACTATGACAAGTCTAGTTTAATGAGACCTGAATCAATTCTCCCTAAGAAAAGATTAAGTCTGAGGTCTTCCACCATTGTAGATGTGCGGGCCCTTCCCGGGGTTGATTGTTCTCGGCTGGATACAGTGGCTCAGTTGCATCGAGAAGACGCAACCATGTCTATTAGGCATTGGATGCTATGGGCTGGAGGATGAGTTGGGCTCAATATTTCGGATACGGTGAGAGACTCAATTAGAAATCCAGTCTATGCAAATGGTGGGTCTGACTTAACTAAGGAGTGGATCAATATTTTGGATACGGTGAGATTCATGAATTAGAGACCAAGTTTGGGTGCACCATGATTAGAGAATCATTGAACAAGAGTTGTTCACTCATTGGCTAACCCATCACCAATAACTGTTAGGTGAGGTGATGAGTCAGTTGGTGAGACCGCACCACCCACTAGAAATCATTAATCATGGAGATTTTCGCATCTCTACAGAGGAAGTGTAGGGA
>QRFJ01005227.1:0-58415 GCA_006176705.1 Cocos nucifera | reverse complement strand
AAAAAAATTTCTTTAATCTAAATTAGATCTGAGATATTTTAGATCTAATTCTTATTATTCTAATAATAAAAATAAAATCTAGATAAATTAAAATAAATTTAATTTATCTTGATGTAGGGTAATCCTATTCCCCGTTTGATGATCCTTTAAGCAGCGGAAGGTTCTGGATCTAGCCATGCAAGTGCCTGGACTCTATCGGTATCCACTCAGGTTAGATTTGGAGATCCTCTTCTTCTCTATCATGTCTCCAAAAATTAGATCTGAATTTGATTTGGAGGATCTTCAAAATAACTTTTGAAGATCAGCAGTTGTCCTTTGCAGCAGCATAGCCTTCTAGCTTTCTATCGCCTTTCTCTCATCTGGATTGCATCAACTAAGATTCCAAACCACTTTGGGCATGGAGAGGAGAAGGAGAAGATAGACTTGGCATGGAGGAGGAGGAGAGAGGCAGCCTTCGGGCATGGGGAATTCATTGCTTTTTGAGTTGGGTGCAGGATCTTATTTATAGACTATGTGTGATCCAACTCCTCTTCTTGCTAACCAATCATAACTCTTTATGAAATCAGATCTAAATTTGATTGATGGGAATAGAGTCCCTTGGATTCATCCTTAGATGGCACCTAAGACCAGTCAAAGTTGGTTCTTAGGAGGAGTCTAATCGAAATCCAAAAAGGAGATGGAGTCCCTATCCAATAAGGACTCTTGGGCGCACGCGCCCTCCTCCTTATCAGGTTCTAGCAGGAGGACAAGACCCCACCAGCTCTCCAATAGGAGCATGACACATGGATAGAAGTCAAAGTATCAATGGTCAACATTTGACCAGTCAAAGGTCAACTTTTGACCAAAGTCAAAGGATGAGAAATGGTAGGTGACCAAAAATGGCAGGTATTGTCTTACAAAATAAGACAACCCTTTTTTGATCTGGACAGACTCCAGTCAGACCAAGTAAAGGCCTCTGATCGAGCACAAACTTCTTTAACTCAGTCAGGACAACTATTTATGATAGTAAAAGAAGAACGTTAGGTTCAATCGAGTGCTAGCACGATTTTCTTGAACCTAATTGAATCTCATTCAGATCAATTGAACTGGATCAGTTCAATTGATGATCATCAGATTCAAACCCTTGTTTGTGTGACCCAGTTAGGTTCAGTTCTTTATGGTAATGGGATATGTCATGATCTCTATCATCGACATCATCGAAACTTCTTTCGATGGATCAGAACTCTTCTGATTCGAACAGCTAGAATGATCGATCATCTAAATCATTCTAATTGCTCCCAAAATCCACCAGTGACACCTAGCAGTATATGGTGGCAACCCATCAGAGCTGTATGTGAACCTCTTGGTGCAGCTACCTATGTGATTAAGTTCTTCTATCTTGAGCCCCGATCAGATTAGGGTTAAGGTGAACTCGTCAAACCCTAGTTTCTATCATATGATGTAATCATTCGATTCAAGTCCAATGTGAAAATCTAAATAGAAACTCTTTCTATTATTTCACTCTACCATGGCCATGAGCTTCTGGACTTGATTCTCATGATCATCACAGGGCTGCTCCTCTACCACCGAGGTAGATAGATTCCATCTTGATGCAATCCAGTTCCTACAATGAACATGCTATAGCCAACATACACCTCAGGGTTTCATATGGCTAGGAGACCGAGTTATGGTGTAGTCAAACTATAACACCCTCAAGGTGAACTATCGATGCACCTCAGGTCAAAGAACCAGACACACCACTACAGCATCGAGTCAGTCATTGACGAGAAGGTAGACTTCCTAATGACTACTCGAGGTGGTCATGCTTAGTGTCCTCATTCTCTAACGAGTACCTGTACTCTTGCTCCGGTGTCTCCACACTATAGACTCAAGACTCATCTACTAAAGAGAAGTAATTGTACACCAACCTTCCAGATCAATCACCATCCTCGTGATGATCCTATGGTCGAAAGCATTTTATGAGTTAATAATGATTATTCATGTCTTAAATTTTCAACTCTTGAAAATATGAATTATCATTAAAGGATGTATCACAGACACTAAATACACATATGTGATAGAAAATAATCCATTTTATTAATTATAGTCAAAATTATAATTTTACCCCTAGAAGTGTATTACAAGTGTCAGCCAATTTTGGCTTCTAGGGCACATATATCTAACATATACTTCTTCTTCTTTTTTTTGAACAGATGGGCCACCAACTGCTTGGCTACATCAAATCGCTAAATTGCTTAAAGTCGGAGTTGGTGAAAGCCCAAGAGGATCATCAGGCTGAGATTCAGCGCCTACTCAAGGAAAGAGATGAAGTTGACCGCTCTTTGGTGGAGAAATCTATCGAGGTTGAAGGTCTTCAAGAAGCACTTCACAAGGAGGGAGAAATATTAGCGGGGTTAAAGACTGCTTTAGGCTTGGAGGAAGAGCGAATGAGGAAGGCTGAAGCTGAGGTTGCCGAACTAAGGGAGCAAATTTTCATGTTGATCTTGGAGGCAATGGCTCGAACGATAGAGAAGTTTATGGTCTCTCCTGAAATGAGAGACTTGAACGTCAAATTCAACCAAAAGGCCTTCAACAAAGGTTTTGAGCTCTATGAGAACAAGGTGGCGAACAAGTTTTCCAAGCTTGACCTTGACTTTCTTTATGGAGGGGCTCCTGAAGATGAAATGGAGCCATCCATCGATGTGGCCAATCTCCCTCCTATCAAACTTGCTACAAAAGAACTGGGGCTGACTAATACTATGTCAAACTCCTCATCAGCTCTCCCAGAGGTCTGAGACCTCTTAATTTATATTTTCTTTCTTTTCATTTATTTTCTTTCTGTACTAAAAATATTTTGATCAATGAAGTCAAGTTTATTTTGTGAATGAATTTTTTTGTTCTGTGAAATCTATGTGGTGATATTTTCATGCTCCAAGTGCAGTGTCCTGTCAAAGTTGACCCTCTTCCACATGGTGTTCTCTTGAAGCCCCACGTAAAGAGCCTAAGGAGGGAGGTTCATCATCTTAAGAAAAAATTGAAGAAGACTGAAGATGAGCTTAAGAAATCAGAGAAGAATCATGCCAATGCCACCATTGAAATTAATCGCTAACACCAATTATCTAGATAATTATTTAAAAAATATAATACCAAGAAATTCTACCGAAATAAAGAGCTCAAGGAGGTCAAGAAGCATGCAAGTGAGAAGTCCTAGACATTAACAGCTAAAGCTTGCTCCCTTGAAGTCGAACTCAATGCGGCCAAGGAGAAAATTCCTTTATTAGAGGGAAGCTCGGCATGGTCTATCAGTTGAGAGGAGTCCAGCTGGGATTGGTCTAAGAGATTCTCAAAGATTCAAAGTCAACTTCACATCCTCGAGGTTTCACAGAAGAATTTCGAGCTCGATTGGGGGGCCTTCAGCAGCAACTTCAAAAACTAGACGAGAAGATAGCTGATCTTAAAAGGCAGATGGCATAGAAGGCACAGACCAGCTCGAATAGAGAATCAGATGAACTTCTCTCCTTAAGAAATTCTTTGAAGACCCTAACAGTAACATTTGCAAAAGAATCGGCTGAGCTTCAATAGCTGAAGATTCAACTAACTTAGGAGCGACAAGCTATCAAGGATGCAAAGGCCGAGTCTGAAGTTTTAAGAGGATAGTTGTAGGCGTCCAAAGATAATTACCGATAGGCTGATAAGTTATTTGTAGAGAGCCTATTAAAAAAGGAGCTTGAAGAAGAGATTGCTGGCTTGAAGGAATCTCTGGGGATGGCAGGGGATAGCAGTTTGAGGTTCGAAGAATCGGGTCCTTCTTAGGACTTCATCCATCTTATTTTTTCTCTTCTTTTTTTACATGTCTTATAGATCTTTACTTTGTAATGACCTTCAATTTTAATAAAATAATATTTTCTTTAATTATCATTTTATCTTATATGGATTTGTCATCTATTGATTTCCCCATTTCCTTTATCTCATCTTTCGATGAGGCGACCATCAAAAGAATGTCTTCTTCCTGTCTTGGGTAACCATATAGGAAGAGGTTCTCCTCTTATTCCTAATGGGGTTTGCCTTTACTTTTGTCAGGGTAAGGTCTTTCATCTACCCCTAACAAAGTTATTGGGGCACAAAAGGGCTGTTGAAAGGATCGCTCTCCTTCTCTTATCTTAGATAATTAGAGATCTTCATCCATGTCAGGACGAGATTCTTCTCCTATTCCTGACATAATGGGCTTTTACGTTTGTCCCCCTATCAGGATGAGGTCCTCCTCCTATTCCTGATGGGGTTGGTCTTCCTTTGTTAGGATGAGGTCCTCCTCCTATCCCTAATAAAGCTTTTGGGATACAAAAGGACTGTTGAAATGAGCTCTCTCCTCCTCTTATCTTAGATAATCAGAGATCTTCATTCATGTCAGGATGAGATTCTCTTCCTGTTCCTAACACGATGGGCTTTTACTTTTGTTCCCCTATCAAGACGAGGTCCTCCTCTTATTCCAAATGGGATTGGCCTTCCTTTGTTAGGACGATATCCTCCTATTCTTAACAAAGCTATTAGGATACAACAAGACCATTGAAAGGGCCTCTTCCCTCCTCCTATCATAGATAACTAGAGGTCTTCATCCATGTTAGGACGAGATTCTCCTACTATTCTTGATACGGTGGCCCTTACTTTTATCCTCCTATCAAGATGAGGTCCTTCTCCTATTTCTGATGGGATTGATCTTCCTTTATTAGGGTGAGATCCTCCTCCTATCCCTAACGAAGCTATTGAGATAGAAAAGGATCATTGAAAGGGCCTCTCTCCTCCTCCTACCTTAGATAACCGAAGATCTTCATCCATGTCAAGATGAAGTTCTCCTCCTGTTTCTGACATAGTGGACTTTTACTTTTATCTTCCTATCAAGATGAGGTCCTTCTTATGTTCCTTATGCGGTTGGCCTTTCTTTATTAGGATGAGATCCTCCTCCTATCCCTAACAAAGCTATTGGGGCACAAAAGAATCGTTGAAAGGGCCTCTCCCCTCCTCCTATCTTAGATAATTGGAGGTCTTCATCTATATTAGGATGAGGTTCTCCTCCTATTCCTGACATGGTGGGCTTTTACTTTTGTCCTCCTATCAAGACGAGGTCCTCCTCCTATTTTTAATAGGGTTGGCCTTCCTTTGTTAAGATGAGGTTCTCCTTCTATCCCTAACAAAGCTATTAGGGCATAAAAGGATCGTTGAAAGGGCCTCTTTTCTTCTCCTATCTTAGATAACTGGAGGTCTTCATTCATGTCAAGACAATGTTTTTCTTCTATTCCTGACACAATGGGCTTTTACTTTTATCTCTCTGTTAGGATGAGGTCCTCCTCCTGTTCTTGATGGGGTTGGCCTTCCTTTGTTAGGACGAGGTCCTCCTCCTATCCCTAACAAAGCTATTAGGACATAAAAGGATCGTTGAAAGGGCCTCTCCCTTCCTCCTATCTTAGATAATCGAAGGTCTTCATCCATGTCAGGATAAGGTTCTCCTCTTACTCTTGATACGATGGGCCTTTACTTTTATCTTCCTATCAGGATGAGGTCCTCCTCCTATTCCTGACGGATTTGGTCTTCCTTTATTAGGGTGAGGTCCTCCTCCTATCCCTAACAAAGCTATTAAAGTATAAAAGGACCATTGAAAGGATCTCTCCCCTCCTCCTATCTTAGATAATCGGAGGTCTTCTACTTTATTTAAGGATGAAGTTTGGTTAAGTCATCCCCTGCCATCATATAACTTTGCAACAAAGAACAAGGGTATTAAAAATAAGGAAGTTTTACTGAGGCAAGATTATTGATAACACATTCTCATATTCTCTGAGTTTCAAGGCCGTGGGAGTGCTAGTCCTCCAAGCTCCTTCAGATAGTATGTCCCTGGTTAGACGATCTCCATAACTTCATAAGGGCCTTTCCAATTCAGGGCAAGCTTTCCTTAGTTTTAAGGTTGCAAAACATCCATCCACTAAAGCACCAGATCCCCTACTCTGAACATTTTGCTTCTGAACCTAGAGTTGTAGTAGTAGACTATTCTCTCTGCTTGTAAGCTACCATTCGGATTTAAGCTTTCTCTCACTTTTCTTTTAGTAGGTTAAGATTTGCTCTGAGATCCTAGGAGTTACTATCTTCATTGAAGGCCTCGACCCGTGCTGAAGAAAGCTGGAGTTCTACTGGAATAACTGCCTCCATTTCAAAGGCTAGTGCAAAGGGGATTTTTCCGATAGGCAATCTCTGAATAGTTCGGTACACCCAGAGCACATGATAGAGTTCATCTACCCATATGCCCTTCGCCCTCTCAAGTCTTGCCTTTATCCCCTATAGCAAAGTTCTATTGGTTACTTCTGCTTCATCATTCGTTTGTGGATGTGCTACTGATGTAAAGTGGTGAGATATGTTCAGATCTTCATAGAACTCAGCAAATTTTGTACCTACAAACTGACGTCCATTATCAATAATTAGTGTTCGAGGTAGACCAAACCTGCAAATAATTGACTTCTAGATGAAGTCTTGCACTTTGGCCTCAATGATCTTTGCCAAAGGTTCGGCCTCAACCCACTTAGTGAAATAATCTACTGCCACAAGTAGAAACTTTCATTATCCAGATACCATGGAAAAAGTTCGAAGTATATCCATCCCCCATTGTGCAAATGGCCAAGGGACGCCCAATAGTATGAGCTGTGAAGTTGGCTGTCTCTGAATGTTTGTATTTCTCTGACACCTGTCACATTTTCTCACATAATCTATCGCATCTTAATGCATTGTTGTCCAGTAATATTTCTGACGAAGTAACTTATGTGATAAGGACCTCACCCGTAAATGATTTTTGCAAATTTCCTCATGAACTTCCCTTAGAGCATAGTCAACTTTCGAAGGTCAGGGGTATTTGAGGAGTGGCAGGAAGTATGACCTCTTGTATAGCTTATTTTCATGTAAGATGTAGCGGAAAGCTTGATTTCTTAACTTCTGAGCTTCCTTGTGGTCTCTGAAAAGAATTTCATCCCTGAGATAAGCAATCAAAGGATTGATCCAACTGGGCTCATGATTAACTTGCATTATTACCTGGAGCTCCTTCGAACTTGGGTACTACAGGACTTCAAAAAGGACTTCTTTTGGTAGCTCGTTTGGGGCTAAGGTAGCTAGCTTAGAGAGAAGGTCGGCTCTAGTATTTTCCATCTTGGGAATTCGCTGGATATCAAAATTATTGAAGGCTAAGATCTAGCTCCTTATCTTTTTAAAGTACTTCTTTATACTTTCTTTCCAAGCTTCATAATAATTACTGACTTATCCTACAACCAATTGGGAGTCATTGTAAATCTTTAGATGCTATACTTCCAACTCTTTAGCTATTCTGAGTCCTGCAAGCAGGGCTTCATACTCAGCCCCATTGTTAGTGGCAAAAAAGTTGAAGCACAATGCATACTCCACAACAACTCCTTCCAAATTGATGAGGATCAACCCCACACCTGCTCTAGAAGCATTAGATGAACCATCCACATATAATGCCCAAAAGTTCTCAAGAAGATTAGCCTTTTCTTCTAAGGAGCCAGGGATAAGAACTTCTTGGTGCTCTAGTTTAGTTGCATCCAGGATGGTGCACTCCAATACAAAATCGACCAGTATTTGAGCTTTGATGGCTGGCCGAGGTTAAAAGTGAATATCAAATTTGGTCAACTTAATTGCCCATTTTGCCATCCTTTTAGAAGTATCAGATCGATGAAGGACTGCTTTGATGGGTTGATCGGTGAGGAGAGTAATGGTATATCTTTAGAAATAAAATCAGAGCTTTCTAGCTATAACCAACAAGATATAAGTTAGTTTTTCTAATTTGGTGTATCTTATTTTTGCATCCCTCAAAACTCTGCTTATATAGTAGATCAGCTTCTAGACTTTAGCTTCTTTTTTGACCAGTACAGCCCCAATAGTTGCGGAGGACACAGTAAGGTACAGGTATAGCTCTTCTCCAAGTTTTGGTTTAGCTAGAAGTGGAGGTGAACTGAGATAGTTCTTCAATTTTTCAAGAACTTGTTGGCACTCAAGGGTCTAGTTCTTGGGCTATTTGAATACTTAGAAAAAAGGCATGCAGTGCTCCACCGACCTTGAGACAAAGCGATTTAGGGCCGCTACCTTGCCTGTGAGGTATTGAACTTCTTTTATTATTTTTGGTGTTGTTATTTCCTGGATAGCTCTGATCTTCTCTAGGTTGGCTTCAATGCTATGGTTTGACATCATGAATCTCAGAAACTTTTCTGAGCTTACTCTAAAAGCACATTTTGTAGGATTTAACTTCATCTTGTACTTTCAAAGGATGCTGAAGGTCTCCTTGATATCAACAATGTGATTTGATGAAGATCAGCTTTTGACCATCATGTCGTCTACATAGACCTCCATGTTGTAGTCGATCTGATCCTTGAAGATCTTATTTATTAAGCGCTCATAAGTTGCACCTACATTTTTAAGCCCGAAGGGCATGACCTTGTAATAATAGAGACCACGGTCAGTAATAAAAGCAGTCTTCTCCTCATCCTCTGGTGCCATCTGAATTTGATTATATCTAGAGAAGGCATCCATGAAGGTGAGGAGTTCATGGCCCGAAGTTGCATCTACCAATTGGTTAATCCTGGGTAAGGGGTAGCTTTCTTTTGGACATGCTTTGTTTAAGTCTGTGAAGTCTATGCACATCCTCTACTTGCCATTTACTTTTTTTAACAAGAACAACATTTGCAATCCACTTTGGATAGAGCACTTCTCGAATGAATCCTATCTTAAGAAGCTTGTTGACTTCCTCCACTATAGCCTTCTACCTCTTTGGTGCAAAATTATGCTACTTCTACTTTACTGGTCAACTTTTTAGGTCCACACCCAGGCGGTGTTCCATGACCTCTGCATCAATTCTGGGCATGTCCGCTGGTGCCCAGACGAAGACATCTGCATTTCTCTATAAGAATGTGATGAGCTACTTTCTGACTTGTCCTTTTAGATTCAAGCCAATCTTCACAGTATGCTCTTTATTCCTATCATTCAAAGGGATCTCTTCAAGATCATCAATGGGTTCTCCTCTTTCCTTAAATAAGTCATTATGGGCATTAAGCCCATCCACCAGACAAGGATCTGCTGGCTTCCCTTCGGTAAGGCAATATTATAACAGTGCCGAGCTAGTGCCCGATCTCCTCTGACCTCCTCGACTCCATATTTTATTGGGAACTTTATTTTCAGGTGGTAAGTTAAAATCATGGCCTGGAGTGTATTCAAACCAGATTGGCCAAGGATCGCATTATAGGCAAAAGATGCTTTTACCACCAAAAAATTGACTTGAGCTCTAATTTGCTTTGGATATCGGCTTGCTACCATAGGCAATGTTTTTACTCCTTCCACTAGCACTACATCATGTGTGAATCCTACCAATGGAGAATTCATCGACCTCATTTTGCTATCAGGTATAGATGTTTTAGAAAAAGCATCATAAAATAAGACATCAGCAGAGCTTCCATTATCAATTAAAATATAGCGTACATCATAATCAGCAATATTTAAAGTGACTACAACCACATCATTATGCGAAAGCTGAACTTCTTGGGCATCTTCTTCAGTGAAAGAGATGGGCTCTTCAGTTTGCTGCTTCTTTGCTGGCTCTGTTGATGCACTAGCCTCCCCTTACTGATGTCCCCTAATGATGGTGTTGATAATTCCAACAAGAGGCCAATCTCCTTGCAGCTCATCCCCTCAAGATGGTTCAGGCTATGGTGGGGCTCTTAGATGATCTTTCCTTCTTTTTGGTCATTGCTTGATAAATCAATCCAGTCAACCTCTTCTAATTAGTGCCTTGATCTCATCCTAAAGCTGGATGCATTCTTCAGTATCATGACCATGGTCATGATGGTAGAGGCAGTACTTGTTGGAATTGCACTTGATCAAATGAGTTCATATCCTCTCTGACCCTGGTAGTTGCTCTCTTATCTCCATTAGCACCTGAGTCTTTTGAGATGTTTAACGAAGCATAGTTATTGAATCTTCTAGAAGGAGAGCTTCATCAGGTTCTTTGATCCAAATTTCCCTATCAACATGCTTGAGGAGTTTGGGCTTGTCTACGCTCGAGAGGAGTTTTGGAGTGTGGTCGAGCTTTGCTTGGCTTGCTTTCAGGTGAGGGCTTGCTGGATTCACCCACCTACCGCACTCTTGTGGCCTCATCATCCTTTAATTTGAAGGCCTCCTCAATCCGGGCATAGCCTTCAGCCCGGGCCAATATATCAACAAAATTCTTAGGATACTTTCTCTCTAGGAAGGAAAGAAGATCATTCTTCTGAAGATCACCTTCCAGCACGGCCATGAATATAGACTGGTCCAAGTTTTGGACCTCCAATGCTACAGTATTGAAGCGACTGATGTAAGCTCGGATGGACTCTCCTTCTTTCTACTTTATATTGATGAGGAAGTCCAAACCTCATCTTGGATATTAGCTGCTTATGAAATGAGCCATGAACTGATGGCTCATCTAGTCAAAAGAGAAGACTGTACCTAGCTTAAGGCTCGAATACCAATTTCTTGCTGCTCCTTTCAGGGTTGATGGAAAAGTCCGGTACAGAATGGCATCCAGTGTGCCATGGAGCAGCATCATTATTCGAAAGGCCTCAAGGTGGTCAACTGGATCAGAAGTCCTATCATAACTCTCGAACTGAGAGAGCTTGAAATTTGGTGGGATGGGCTCCTACATGATCTTAGCAAAGAAGGTGGGATCGGTGCAAATATCATCATGATGGACCGGGGTGGCATGGCAGAGCTTCTCAATCTACTGGTTCATATCCTAAAGCTTCTGATCGAGAGCATCATCCCAACCATGGATCTCAGAGGGCCGCTAACTGTAGATGGAAAAGTCTCCTCCAGAGAAGAATCATGATTGGAGCAAGGGCTCATTGCTATCTACTTCCCCTTTCTGGGGGCAACAGGTCTATTGACCCAAGTTGCCCTTCTTGGTGTGGGTCCTTGAGGCTCTGGCTGGAGGTTTTCCAATAGGACTACCGTCGGAGGCTGCTGCATAGCCTACACCATTTCGATGAGATCTCAAACCTGCTACATCAGTAAGTTGAACTGCTCCTAATCCACCATAGCCATCGATAGAGGAGGTTGAGGAGCCGACGGTGGTGTTGAAGCAGGCGAATTTGGCTCAAATTTGATAATGGAGGTGGTAGATTGCCAAGTTGTCATGTTCTTCGAGGGTATTTCTGAAGCAAAAATAGACTAAAGTGGAAGTGGATTCAAGAGATTAGGAGAGTCAAAAGGCGGGTAGGATCGACTAGGCACTTCTTTTAGAACAAGGGCTTAGAGACCCCTTCCTCTAGCATCAATTCTATTGGTGCAAAAATCTATGAGGATGTCGGAGGAAGCTAGAGTTGGGAAAGTGAGGCCGCCAATGGGACCTACAAAAATGAAGTCCAAATCAGAGGTGAGTGGCTCCGGTAGGACCCTCTAATGCTCAAGTTAGTTCTCCGACCAACTAAAATGGAGTACTTAGAAAAATAAAGAAGCCGAGTGATGGGAAGGAGAAGAGAGCTTCAAAGAAAATATATCTAAAGAGTCACTTTTATAGATGGAGCATGTAACAAACTGATGGTAACAGCCATAACCATTTGATAGTAGACCGTTCAGATCATGTGGAGTTAGTTATGAGGATGAGTGGTTGTTGGTCGTGACTTATAGGTGGTGAAAATCCCTTTGTTAGAGTTTGGATGTAAATCGGAGACTTTGGTGCATGTAGTAGACTTATGACCTATCGAGGTTCATCGGCGATAATGTCTAGTGATTTTAAAAAGTTTGGAAGCCTCCTGAACTGCGTGCAAGCAGGTGCTCCCCGAATTAAGATTTGAAGCTCTGCACTCCCTCCTTTGTGGAGCAATTATTATGAATCAGTGATTTGGCGAGACTCTTTTGTAGGGCTTCAATGATAGGCGTAACATGAGATGAGTAGGTCTGCGATTAGCTGGAAGAAGCTCATTCTAAAAGGTATTTGAATGAGAGAACTTTGGCTGAAGGTAGCACGACTAAAAGGAGTGCACCGGGAGAAGTCCACCTGAAAAGAGCATGACCGGAGGAGTTTGTTTGAAAGGAGCATGATTGGAGGAGTTCATCTAGAAGGAGTATGACTGGAGGAGTTCGTTCGAATGGAGTGTGACTAAAGGAGCTTGTTCGAAAGGATTATGATTGGAGGGAGCGCCACCGGACCCCGAACCGCCAAACTTCTATGTGATGTTGAGAGGTTCTGTGGTATGATCTTATTGTTGAGAGGATTGATGGATTCCAACGGGAGGAGGGCCGATGGCTAAGGACTTCAGTCGAGAACTTCGGTGGGGGTTATTTTTTTTTAATATGGTGCATATTCAGCAATAACATCTTCTAGATTGATAAGGATTAAGCTTGCACTGGCTCTAGAACCATTGGTTGAGCCATCAACATACGGAGCCCAGAAATCTTTAGGGAGGTCTACTTTCTCTTCTAAGGAGCCCGACAAGAGATTAGCAGTCTCAGTTTTCTATTGGTTGGGTTCGGCCAGATCTAGAATAGTACATTCGATCATAAAATTGGCTAGTATTTAAGCTTTAATAGATGATCGATATGTCAAATTTAATGAACTTAATCACTCATTTTATTATTCTTTCTGAAGTGTTTGGCTAATGAAGAACTATCTTTATGGGTTGATCTATGAGAAGTGTCACCATATATCCTTAGAAATAGGGTCAAAGCTTTCTAGCTGTAATCAATAAAGTATAGGTTAGCTTTTTCAATTTGGTATACCTTGTTTTGGCATCTCTTAGAACTTGGCTGATGTAGTACATCAACTTTTGAATTTTAGTCTCCTCTCTGACTAAGACAGCTCTGATGGCTATGGGAGATACTGCTAAATATAGAAATAGCTCTTCATCGGATTCAAGCTTGGCAAGTAGAGTATGTGAGCTAAGATAGCTTTTCAGTTCTTCAAAGGCTTACTGACATTCAGGGATCTAGCAGAAGTTCTTCGATTTTTTAAGTACTTGGAAGAAATGCATGCAACATTCCATAGATCTTGACACAAAATGATTCAAAGCTACAACCTTCCCTATCAGGCACTGCACTATTTTTATTGTCTTAGGAATGGTTTGTTGTTCAGAGGTAGCAATCCAAGAGGAAGGGTGAATTAGGTTCTTATAAAATGTTTACTCAAATTTTAATTCTAAACAAATATGTGCTTTACTTTAATTAATTTGCTTGATCTGATTATGTAGTATATGCAATGGAATCAAATGTATATTAAATTACACAAGAATTATGGCTAAGCTAAACAAGTAGTAATACAAATAAAGCAAGAAGCAAAGATAAGTAAAGCAAGAAAGTAAAGAATAAAATCACAAACACTCAAAGTTTATAATGGTTCGGAGCAATCCGCTCCTACATCTACTCTTCAAGCTTTTCTTGAAATTTTTACTATAATCTTTTCTTGATTACAGTGTGTTTATTTTCATGGCCTCACAAATAAAATTCAGTTAATTTTTCGGGCTCACCAACTAAAATCTAATACCGTTAGTTTTTTCATACTCACTAATAACCCAGTTGGTTCTCAATAGGAGCACCAACCACAACCTTTATAATGTCCAATTACGGGCTTGGACCGGCCTAATCCCTAAGTTTCTTTCTTCCAAAGAAACTTGTAAAGAAACAAAAATACAAGTTTCAGCATAAAATAGAAAATAAAAATTAGAACTCTTTAAAGCTTGAAGAAGTTGCTGTTGGATTGCTCAAATAATGCTTCAACTTCTCTTCTTGATGCTTGAGAGGATATAAAAGATGATGGAGATAGATCCTCTTGAAAGTCCTCTGATTGTGAAGCTTGATTTCTCTCCTTTTTTCTCTTTTTTCTAGGTATTCAGTGGAGCTCATAATTTGTATTTTTGCTACCTTTTCTCTTCTTTTTGAATGCCTTTTAAACTTTCAAACAATGCTGGAGAATGATTAGTAGTCATTGGAGAGCATTTATTAGACATTTAATGCATTAAAAATAGAAAGAGAAACTAGCTACTATGGAAGTTTCCATCGTAGGGGTCGATCCTAGGATCGTCCGCTGCACAGAAGTCAACCCTAGGGTTGACCTCTATGGCAGAAAAATAGTAAAGATCAGTTTTTGCATTTTTTAGATGGCAGAATAATAGAGATTGACCCATGGGTCAGTCCTTGGTAAAGGGGTCGATCCTAGGGTCATCTCTTTTTGTGTGCCACTCAAAAATAGTGTGCCAGGCTCTCCATTTCAAAAAAAAATGATCTAGGGGTCGACCCTAGGGTGGACCCTTTTACTAAAACTTGATTTTTTTCAAATTTGACATCCAAAAAATATGAAATTACCTACAAAATATCAATTTTTTTCTCTAGCTGCTCTTGAGGCTTTCAAAATATATTTTCTTCTAACTTGCTAAAATTATGATTTTGCCCTTCTTCAAGCATCTTTATCAATTTAACTTCCTTAAAGCTCTTGACTTGATGATTTTTGTGTGAATATTTTTTTGGATTAATTTTTTCAATTTGAATATCTAAAAAGATCTAGATCTATTTTTGAAATACATGATTAAATATTTAAACACTTAAAGTTTGGCGATCATCAAAATCAATCATGGGATCAACAATCTTTTTCTTTTTGATGATGGCAAAATTTTGAGTATATACATAGAAATAAAATTTGATGTATTTCAATAAATTGGCTAGTATAAATTATGAAGTAATAATATACACAAAGATAAATGCATATTTCATGAAGGCTCACATTTAACTTAAATTTAGAGTCATAGATTTTAAAAGACTTTCAATAAGCTCCACAAAATGTATTATAGGGTCAAGCATAGCATATATTCAATAATTCTTCTCCCCTCTTTTGATAACATCAAAAAAAAAATCTTATGGGAAGAAATAAGAAATATCAATAAAATCAATCAAAATTTACATAAATATATCAAATTTAGAAAATTTCAATTTAAGTTTAAGAGGGTATCAAATTTGAACTTCACGAAATATTTAACATGAAAGGTAAGTATGTTTGATATCAAATTTATATTGATGTCACTCTCCCCCTATCCAAAATATTTAAATTTTGATATTTGAGGGATAGAACTTTTTCAAGATATTTTAGCACAATTGATACCAAATAAAGAATGTTCAAAGCCAAAATTCTATTTGATACCATCAATGTAGATTTTTAATTTAAGTTCAAAAATTAGAGCTTTTTAATGAAAAACAAGTGTAACATGATATTTATTCTTTTATTTTCTTCAAAGAAATTCATTAATTCAATTTAGAAAAGGTATGTATCATGAACGCATCGAGTAGAATAGAAAACATTCTGTAAATCAACTTTGAATTTTGAATATTTTAATTCAAATCAATGAGCATTAAGGTTTCAAGCATCAAATTTATGAGCATTTTAAATATTAATTTATTAAGCATATACTCAACACTCTCTTCCTTTTTTATAGCATCGAAAAGCTCATGGAAAGGATCAAAAATTATAATCAAAATTAATAAGATATAAGAATTATATCAATTTAGAGATGTATCTAATTTAGAATATTAATTTTAATTAATCATCTTCCCTTTTTAAAATTTATTCTTTAACTCAAAATAAGTTTTAAAAATTTTATTTTAATTTTAAAAGTTAGCTTGAATTTAAATATCAAAGACTCTGGTCTTTTTTAAATCAATATAACTTTTAATTAAATTTTTAAATATACACTTTTAAGCTTTGAGAGAAATAGAGCTTTTTAAAAGATTTGAACATTAAATCAAGCATAATATGTACTTTAATATTTAATTTTTTATTTTTTTTAAAAAAATTATTCAATTAAGTTTAAAATGATATGTATTAAAAATTTATCAAATAAAATAAAATAAATAATATCAAAATAAATGATAGTCATATTTTTAAATTTATTGCTTTGAGTAAAAATTGCTTCAATACAAATAATTCATAAAAATTTTGTAATGTACAACAAAAATTTAGTATCAAATTTAAATTTTTAAATAAATTTTAAAATTAAGTTTAGAAATTTATTTTTTGGAGTAAGAAAATTTTTTTAATTTAATTTAACTCCAATCAATTATGAAGAATAATCATGCAAATCAAAATATGAAACTAGCATATTATTGATACTACTTTAAGCAATTTTTAATTATTAAAGAATAATTTCTTTATCTAAAACTATTTTAAATCAATAGTATTTTAAATCAAGTAAATTAAATTGAATAAATATATGAAAGCATAAATTGAAAAGACTATAAGACATTTAATTGAGAGTTTAAAATCAATTAAAGTAAAGTATAAATTTAAGAGAATTATAAGATAAATGATTGAGAATTTGAGATTAATATCAATATTTTTAATACCAATTTGTAGCAAATATCTCTCCTCTTATTTTTAAAAGTGAATATTATAAAATTCATCATATGATATTTTTAAATTTATTCTCTCCCATTTTCTTTTAAGTTAAGTACCGTTAATTGATACCATATTAATCTTTAAGTAATACTAATTTGACTTTTAAGCTTAGATTTTTAAATTTGATTGATACCAATTTAGTATCTAATTCATCTTAAATAAATTCTCTCTCTTACTTTTGCAAATAAAAGTATTTTTAATTAAATCATATTTTAAGATCAAATTATTTTTTTAGTATTTTCTTTCTCTATTGCACATATTTAAAGTAAGTATATTAAGTTTCAAATAATCAATCATCAATCAAATAATCAATCAAATCATGATACAGTGATTTTTTTTATGAAAATTTTGCTTTCATTGAATTTAAAATAAAATGTTTACAACAGAATGTCTTCAATCATGATAACATCAAAATGATCAATTGATATAAAATATTTTTAAAATATTCATTAATTATTAAAAATGATGACATAATTAAATCAATCAAAGTATGAATCAACAAGTCAAAAAATATATAAATGCTTAAATCAAAGATGAACAAAATCAAGTAATATAAGTGATTTCTTTTCAAGTTTAAAAAATTATTTTGTGTGGCATAACTCAACCAAAATCAGAATAAGATTTAGTTTAAGAAATATTTCTCCCTCATTTAGAAAATATAATTTCAATACTATATTTTTTTTTTTTCAAAACTATAGATTCAAAAAGAAATACTTTTCAAATTTAGCTAAGGAATAGCTTTAAGCTTTAAAAATCTAAGATAAATATATTTTTTTAAAATTAAAAATTTAGATATATTATCACAAAGAGTTTTGTTTAATTTTTTTTAATAATTATTTTTAAAAAAATATTTTTTTCTTAAGAAATATTATATGTTGAGTTTAAAAAAGGTATCAAATATTTATAATTTATCTCAAATATTATCATATTAAAATATGGCTGTGCAAACTTAGATTAAAGATAGAGCATTCTTTTCTTTCTTTCTTTTTTTATCAAAAGATGGAGTACAAAGCGATAAAATTTGATATCAATTATTTTAGTTTTTTTATCAAAAAAGATGAATCCATTAAGTTTAGATCAAATTATTTTGATAAGTCATTTTGAATTGATACCAATAAACTATGCAAACAAATCATAAAGAGATTAACTATTTAAATTCAGATCTTTCTTTTCTTAAAAAATATCACTCAATTTAGTTTAGAAAAGGTATGAAATTCTTTGAATTTATTTCAAAAGATATCATATAAGCTATGCAAAATCAGATTTGAGATAAAATGTTCTTTTCTTTTTGTCGAAAGAAAGCAATAGAGTTTAAGGCAGAAGAAATCTATTAGATACCAATTGTGAAATTTTACTTATGGATGAATTCTTTGATACCAATGCAAAACATGAATAAACAAGATCACATGAAAGCTCAAGTATAAATGAACCAACAAGTCAAGCAACAAATAAATCCCTATTAATGATTTTTTATGAGATTCAAAAATTATTTATCTAGAATTTTTATTAAAAGTAAAATATTTTTCAAGATTAAGCTTGATACTAATTAATTATTAAAAATCATGATAAGATCAAACCATACAAAGTATGATTGAATAAAAAGTAAAATAGAAATAATTTCTCTAAAACAAATCAAATAACTAGAATAACAAGAGTGCATAAATAGATCAAAATAATTTCACTTTTAATATTTTAATAATATTTTTTATTATTTAGTTTTAAATTATTTTTTTTCTATTTTTCATAATAAATACTAGAAAACTTGACTTTCTTAACTCTCCCCCTATGTCAGAAAATTAACTTTTCTTAATAATTCCCCTATTTCTTTTATATCAGACATATTTAATTAATTTAACAAGCAAACATTTTTTTTTCTTTATTTTGCAAGCAAAGCATACATTGAGTCAAACAAATAATATCAAACATCTTAAATTTTCATAAAAGATTAAATTTTCATTGATTATCCAATGATGATTATAAAGATAAAATCATGAAAGCATGCAAAATGTATGAGAGCTATATCCTTTATCGATGTCAAAAATAGATTAAAAGAATTACTAAAGCTATGGAAAGGAATTTTGGCATCTTAAATAAGTATATATTAGGATAATCCTAAAATGTAGGTCTAGGCTAGATAGAAGGAGAGTGTAGTCTAATATCTCCAAATGACTGGGCCCGATAGCGAACATCCTCCCTCGCTACAGTGAGTGCCTGAATCAATCTTCCTAACTCATCTCTGATCAAAGATAATATCTTCATCTGATCTCATCTCGTCTGGTGTGCCTCTGATATGTATCTCTAAAGCTTTGTACAGACTGACGCTACGATCTTGATGAAGAATCTCTCAATAAATGCATCCTCATCTAGTCTATTAGGTAATCATGAGCTAGTATCTAAATGGTTCATCTATGAAAATGAAGCTATCTCTATTTATTCATGCTGTTCTGTTGGCTTCTTGTCTCGATATGCACTGTAATGGCTCTGCTGTAGGAGTTTCATCATCATTATCTACTATAGCATGAGAGCTGATATCCTCAATTATCATCTCGATCAAATATAAATCTTAAATGTGTAGCTACTTGAAATAATCTGAGGTGCTCCTACTGGTCTATATATATGTAGCATGCATCCAATGCTATCAACATTTATCTCAATCTGCATATCTTTCACTTTGAAAATTAAACTTTCTCTTTCTTTAGGCAAAATGCTTTCAGGGTGCCATTGGAGAACAAGGATTACAAATTAGAATAGAAATAGAGATGAAAGGTCTAATTTTAGTAGGAGAGGGGTTTGAAAGAAATTATGATTCAAGAAAATTGACAATGGAATGATAGAGTCTTGTGATATTTTCAAATAGGAGAACTAATCCCATAAAAAAGAGGGTCGACTCATGCTAAATCAAGAGTCGACTCCTGAAGAGAGGTCAACTCTAATGAAACTAGGAGTCAGCTTCTCAAAGCAGAAAATAGTTCAAGGAGTTTTTTATTCAAAAAAATTTAATCAAGTTAAATAAGAATCAATAGGCAATTAAATCGATGATCAAGAAAGATATTCAAGTCAAATTGAGAGATCAAGAATTAATCAATCATGGAGGCAAGATTATCAAGTCAAGGGACTCATGTAAAAGAAAATCTAGATATAGGCTCTGTGAGTTTTGGTTGAACTATGAAATTTCAAATCCTTAGGGATAAGCTAATATGTAATGTAATTCAATACATCAAGTACTTAATTTTTATGATTGAATGTCTTATCTTCAAGCACTTTATTTTATACAAAATTTTTATTAAAATTTTAATAATTTAGCATTTTATGGGAGAATATCAAATATAGTTTTACTTGTATGTTCAGCAACTCAAAAATATTCATATCCAATTAAGCATCTTTTAATTTAAATTTACCAATTGCAAAATTGATATGGGGAAGCTATTATATCATGTTGAATTTTAAGATAATTTCAATTCATATCATAACATGATACTTAAAGGAGAATATATTAATCTCTTAAAATTAAAGTATTCAAATAATCAAAATCAATCAATCATATTAATCTTACTAATATATGAAAAGAATTTCAAGCAAGTAAACATAATATGAAATCATCATGATAGATCATTAAAATTAATAGAATTAATCAAACAAATATTGATGGTATGATGTGAGAAAAGTTTAGATTTTATCAATATCATCACCTATCCAAGTCCATTTCTAAGGCATCCAACTACAAGTATTTTCTCATTTCATTCCATTGGACCCTTGGTGTACTTGCAAAATCATTTACTAGTTTTAGGTATCCAAGTCATCTTAGGTCCATGAAGGTTAGAGCTCATGGTTCTTTTTGGAACCTAAATCTTCTTCACATTTGAATTTTCAGATTTACTAGAAAAACATATATAGGATTTATGTCCTACTTTTCTACATTTAAAGCAAGTAATATTTAAAAACTTGTTTCTTGATGAGTTCACAAAGATGTTTTTCAGAAATTTTTATTTCTTAAGAGAATTATAACCTAGGCCGGCTTTATCATAAATGATCTTTTGATTTTCAAGTATCATTTAAAGTTTATTTGAGCTAAGAGTAAACTTTTCTACCATAGATTTTAACTTAGTAATTTTATTTCTTAAATTTAGATTAAAACCAATTTCTCATTTGAAATTATCTCATTTTCATTTAGTAAAGATGATTCTTTGATTTTAATTTTTTGTTCTTTATCCCTAACTTCTTTAAATCATCAACTAAATCATAAAATGCTTCTTGGAGTTCTTCAAAAGTAAAATCATTAGAAATTTTAATATTTATCTCATTTTCATGTGCCATAAGACACAAGTTGGCTTATTCATGTAACTCTTCTTCTTCAGAGCTCGAATCATCGCTAACACTCCATGTAGCCACTATAGCCTTTTTCATGTACTTCTTAGGACCTTTCTTGAGTTATGGACATTTGGACCTAAAGTGTCCTAGCTTCTTACAATCATAACAAATAAAAGGCTGCTCCTTATCCTTCTCCTTGCTATGTTTTTCTTTTGTAGGTGGCCTCTTCCTCATTCCTTATTTTCTTTTTTTCAAAAATATTTTAAACTTTCTAATGATGAGGGCTAATTCTTCATCTTGCTCTTCATTTTTTGTTTCATCAAATTTCTTATCTAGTTGAGTAGTGGATCTGAGGGTGATTATCTTCTTCTTCTTGACATCTTCTTCTTGATGTTACTTCATACTTAGCTTATGTGTCATAAGCAATCCTAGAAGCTCCTCCAAAGGTAATACGTTCAGATCTTTGGCTTCTTGAATCATGATGACCTTAGCTTCTCATCTTTTTAGCAAAGACCTAAGTATCTTTCATATAAGATCACTATTAGAATAAGACTTGCCAAGACTTTTAAACCATTTATAATATCTATAAAGCGAGTAAACATTTCAGTTATTGACTCATCATGCTCCATTTTAAAGAATTCATATTTATGTACAAGCATGTTAATCTTTAACTCTTTGACTTGGTTGGTACCTTCATGTGTTACTTCTAACCTATCTCATATTTTCTTAGCAGATATGCATGTTAAAATATTATTTAATTCATTAGCATCTAAAATATAATATAAAATATTCATGGCTTTAGCATTGAGCTAAGCCATTTTCTTATCAACCTCATCCCATTCTCTTTTAGGTTTGGCTGATTCCACACCATCAATTATCTTAGTGGATATGTGTGATCCATTAACTATGATACTCCATATATCATAGTCAAGTGCTTGAATAAAAATTCTCATTTGAGCTTTTCAATAGATGTAGTTTGACCCATAGAAAAATGAAGGTCGATTTATGGACTGCACCTTGGCTAGAGAGATACCTACTTAGCTTGCCATCTTTGGCTCTTTGATGGTTAAATCAAAATAGGGCTAGAGCACTGGGCTCTGATACCACTTGTTGCCCAGAGGTAGCAAGTCAAGAGGGGGGGGTGAATTGGGTTCTTATAAAATTTTTGCTTAAATTTTAATTCTAAATAAATATATGCTTTACTTCAATTAATTCTGCTTGATATGATTATATAGTATATACAACGGAATCAAATATGTATTAAACTATGCAAGAATTATGGCTAAGCTAAATAAGTAGTAATACTAATAAAGCAAGAAGTAAAGACAAGTAAAGCAAGAAAGTAAAGAATAAAATCACAAACACTCAAAGTTTATAGTAGTTCAGAGCAACCCGCTCCTACATTCACTCTCCAAGCTTTTCTTAGAATTTTCATTATAATATTTTTTTGATTACAGTGTATTTATTTTTATGGGCTCACAAATAAAATCTAGTTGATTTTTTGGGCTCACCAACCAAAATCTAACACCATTAGTTTTTTTGGACTCACTAACAACCTAATTGGTTTTCAATAGGAGCACCAACCATAACCTTTATAACATTCAATTATGGGCTTGGACTGGTCTAATCTTCAAGTTTCTTTCTACCAAAGAAACTTTTAAAGAAATAAAAACACAAGTATAAGTTTTAGCATAAAATAGAAAATAAAAATTAGAACTCTTTGAAGCTTGAAGAAGTTGCTGTTGGATTGCTCAAATATTGCTTCAACTTCTCTTCTTGGTGCTTGAGAGGATGTGAAAGATGATAGAGATAGATCCTCTTGAAAGCCCTCCGATTTTGAAGCTTGGTTCCTCTCCTTTTTTTTTCTAGGTATTCAATGGAGCTCACAATTTGAATTTTTGCTACCTTTTCTCTTCTTTTTTAATGTCTTTTAAATCTTCAAACAATGCTGGAGAATGATTAGTAGCCATTTAGAGCCATTAAAGAGCATTTATTAGATATTTAATGCACTAAAAATGGATAGAAAAACTAGCCATTATGGAAGTTTCTATTGTAGGGGTCGACCCTAGGGTCGTCCCTTGCACAGGGGTCAACCCCAGAGTTGACCTCTATGGCAAAAAAATAGTAAAGGCTAGTTTCTGCATTTTTTGGGTGGTAGAATAGTAAAGGTCAACCCATGGGTCAACCCCTAGCAAAGGGGTCGAACCTAGGGTCATCCCTTTTTGTGTGCCACTCAAAAATAGCATGCCAGGCTCCCCATTTCAAAAGGGAATGACCTAGGGGTCGATCCTAGAGTTGACCCTTTTGCTAAAACTTAATTTTTTTTCAAATTTGACATCCAAAAAATATGGAATTGCCTTCAAAAGATCAAAATTTTTTTCTAGTTGCTCTTGAGGCTTTTGAAATGTATTTCTTCTAACTTGATAAAATTATGATTTTGCCCTTCATCAAGGAACTTTATTGATTCAACTTTCTTGAAGCTCTTGACTTGGTGATTTTTATGTGGATCTTTTCTTGGATTGATTTTTTCAATTTGAATACCTGAAAAGATCTACATCCACTTTTGAAACTCATGGCTAAATACTTAAATACTTAAAGTTTGGCGATCATCAAAATCAATCATGGGGTTAACACGGTCATTTTTGGGATGGCTCGAATCTTATTCGGATTTGCCTTTATGTCGCACCTTGACACCATGAATCTTAAGAATTTTCTTGAGGTTACTCTAAAAGTATATTTTATTGGGTTCAACTTCATTTTGTACTTTCAAAGAGTATTGAATATCTCCTTCAGGTCAGTAATATGATTTCATGTAGATCAACTTTTGACAAGCATATCATCCATATAAACTTACATATTACGGTTGATCTGCTCCTTGATGATTTTGTTCATCAGGCACTGGTAGGTTGCACCTATATTTTTGAGTCCAAACGGCATGACCTTGTAACAATAAAGATCATAGTCAATAATAAAAATAGTTTTTTTCTCATCTTCAGATGCCATCCAGATTTGGTTATAATCAAAGAAAGCATCCATAAAGGTGAAGAGCTCATGCTCAAGGTTACATCCACTAGTTGATCAATTCAAAGTAGAGGATAGCTGTCCTTTTTGCAAGTCTTATTCAGATCAGTAAAATCTATACATATCCGCCACTTGCCATTAGCATTCTTCATAAGGACCACATTTTCTATCCAGTCTGGGTAATATACTTTTTGAATGAATTAAGCTTTAAGAGCTTATCCACCTCATCCACAATCGCCTTCTGTCACTCAAGTGTGAAACTTTGCTTCTTTTGATTCATAGGTCAATGCTTGTGGTCCACACTCAGGTGTGTTCCATCACTTCCACATTTATCACTAGCACTGCTAGAATTCAAGCAAAAACATCAATATTCCTTTGTAGAAAGATAACAAGCTATCTTTTAATCTCTTCTTCCAAATTTGAGTCGATCTAAACTATGCGGTCCTCATTGCTATCATTTAAGAAAATTGCTACAAGGTATCAATTGTCTCTCTTTGCTCTTCAGTCAAATCATCCTGAGCATCAAGGCCATCCATCAAATAAAGCTCGGACTACTTTCCTCCTTGCAAAGCAATTGTATAGCAATCTGGTGCCAGGGCTTGATCTTCTTTGATTTCTCCAACTTCAAATTCTGTTGGAAGCTTCATTTTCAAATAGTATATCGATACTACAGCTCGGAGTGTATTTATCTCGGATCGTCCAAGAATGGCATTAAAGGCAGAAGGAGCCTTTACCACCAAAAAATTAATTTAAGCTTTGGATTGCTTTGGGTACTGGCTTGCCACAACTGGTAGAGTGATTATTTCTTCAGTTGGTATGGTGTCACTGATGAACTCCACTAATGGAGAGCTTAGTGGCCCTATACAATTATCAAATATAGACATCTTGGAGAAAGCATCATAATACAAGACATCTATAGAACTTTCATTATCAACCATGATACGGCGTACATTATAATTAGTAATATTTAAAGAAATTATAACCATGTCATCTGTAGAAATTGAATCTCTTGTGCATCTTCTTCAGTAAAAGTGATGAGTTCTTCAGTCCTCCACTTCTTTGTTGACTCTGCCAATCTGCTAGCCTCTTCTTGTCGATGTCTTCTATTTATTGTGTTGATGATTTCAAGTAGGGGTCGGTCTTCTTGAGGTTCTTCTCTCTAAGGTGGTTTCGGCTATAGAAGAGCTCTCGATCGATCTTCCCTTCTTTTCAGTCAATATTATAGAAATCAATCTAGTTGACCTCATCTGGTCAGCTCCTCAATTTTATCTTAAAGCTGGATGCATTCCTCAGTATCATAATCATGGTTATGATGGTACAGACAGTACTTGTTGGGGTTGTGTTTACTTGGATGAGACTATGTTTTATCCAGCTTCGGTAGTTGCTCCTTGATTTTCATTAGAACTTGAGTTTTTGGAGCATTCAAGGGAGCATAGTTATTGAACCTTTTGGAAGGAGGCTTTGCCACATCCTTCTATTTGGACTTCTTGGTCGATGAGCCCAAGGTGGAGTTCGGGTTCATCTTCGTTCAGGAGAGATTCTAGGATGAGGCCAAGCTTCACTTGGTTTCTCCATAGGTATAGGCATACTAGATTTTTTCACCTGCCGCTCTCCTGCAGCTTCATCATCTCAAAGCTTAAAAGCTTCCTCAGCTCGAGCATAGCCTTCAGCTCAAGCTAGCATATTGGTGAAGTCCTGGGGATACTTCTTCTCTAATGAGAAGAGGAGATCATTCTTCGAAAGGCAGTCCTTCAGAGCGGTCATAGCAATGGACTGGTCCAAGTTTCAGACCTCCAAGGCAGTAGTATTGAAGCAATTGACATAGGCTCGAATGGACTCCCCTTTCTTCTATTTGATGTTGATGAGGAAATTCGAGCCTCACCTCTGATGTCAATTGCTAACAAAATAAGTCGTAAACTAATCGCTCAGTTGATCAAAGGAATAAATGGTATCTAGTTCAAGGCCCAAATAATAGTTTCTTACTGCACCCTTCAGGGTTGATGGAAAAGCTTGGCACAAAATAGCATCTGGTGCATCATGGAGCTGCATCATGATTCAGAAGGCTTTGAGATGGTCGACAGGATCTGAAGTCTCATCATAACTTTCAAACTAGAGGAGCTTAAAGTTCGGTAGGAGCTCATGATCTGGGCAGTGAAAGGTGGGTCGATGCAGATGTCATCATTTCAGGCAAGAGCTATATGGCGGAGCTCCTCAATCCACTGGCTCATTTTTTGAAGCCTCTGATCAAGAACATCATCTCGATCATAGATCTCAAAGTATGGCAGACTTGATGGAGGTAGAGACTTCTCAGGGTAGAATCATGCTTAAAATAGGGACTTACAACTCTCTATTTTTCCTTTCCAAGATTTTTTGGCTGACCTCTCCAAGTGGATCTTCCCTGCTCCAAATCTTGACACTCTAACAATGATCTCTCAGATGGCACCGGTGCCAAATTTGCTGCATAGCTTATATAAGACTCCTCATCTGCTGTACCAGTATATTGAATTGATTCATATCCACTATTATTGTCGACTGAGAAGGTTGGAGTGTAGGTGGTGGGGTTGAAACTGGTTGATCGATCAATTCTAGGTTGGATCGGGTAGTGGTAGCGATGGATCTTCGAGAAAAAGCTCTCTCAGAGGGCATTTAGCTAGAACAGAAGAAAAAGACTACTCGACTAGGTACGTCTTTTAGAACAAGAGCTTACAGTTGCTCTTCCTTTAGCACCAATCCTATTGGTGCAGAAAACAGTTAGCCACTAGAGACTGCTGGAGGTGAAAGTTAGGATCTCATCAAGGAAACCTGCAAGATAAAGTCCTAGCCAAAGGTGGCTCCAACATGGATACTCCCGATGGTCACGTTAGTATTCTGACCAACAAGAATAGAGTACTCAAGAGATTCAAGATGGAAAGAGAGCTTAGAGAGGAAAATATTGAAGGAAAATCCTGATTTTCCGAACTAGATTCATTCAGATTTGATCAGATCAAGAGATATATTTCAAAATTTTTTCTCTTTGATCTAGATCAGATATAGGATATTTTAGATCTAATTCTTATTATTTTAATAATTAAAATAAAATTAGATAAATTAAATCAAATTTAATTTACCTTAAAGTGGGTAATCCTATTACCTGATGATGATCCTGTGAGCAGCAGAAGGTTCTGGATCTAGCCACGCAAGTGCCTGGCCTCTACCGATATCCACTCAGACTGGATCTGGAGATCCTCTTTTTCTCTATCACATCTCCAAAAATTAGATCTAGATCTGATCTGGAGGATCTTAAAAACTCCTTTTGAAGATCAGCAGTTGTCCTTTGCAGCAGCGCAGCCTTCTAGCTTTCAGTCATCTTTTCTCTCGTCTGGATTGCACCAACCAAGGTCCAAAATACTTTTGAACATGGAGAGGAGAGGGAGAAGGTGGGTTTGGCATGGAGGAAGAGGGGAGAGGCAGCCTTGGGGCATGGGATTTCAATTCTCTATTTTTTTTTTATTTGAGTTGGGCATAGGATCTTATTTATAGACTGTTTGTGATCCGACTCCTCTTCTTTCCAACCAATCATAACTCTTTGTGAAATCAGATCTAAATCTGATTGGTGGAAATAGAGTCCCCTGGATTCCTTCTTAGAGGACACCTAAGACCAGTCAAAGTTGGTTCTTAGGAGAACTCTAATCGAAATCCAAAAAGGAGATGGAGTTTCTGTCCAACAGGGACTCCTGGGCGCCTCCAACTTGGGCACACACTAAGGGTGGCATGCACCCTCCTCCTTGCCAGGTTCTAGCAGGGGGACAGGCCCCCACCAGCTCTCCAATAGGTGTGTGACACGTGGACAGAAGTCAAAGTGTCAATGGTCAACATTTGACCAGTCAAAGGTCAACTTTTGACCAAAGTCAAAGAACGAGAAATGGCAGATGACCAAAAATGATAGGTATTGTCTTACAAAATAAGACAACCCTTTTTGACTTGGACAAGCTATAGTCAGACAAAGTGAAGGCCTCTGATCAAGCACAAATTCCTTTGGCTCAGTCAGGACAACTATTTATGATAGTAAAAGAAGAACGTTAGGTTCAATCGAGTGCTAGCATGATTTTCTTGAACCTAATTGAATTTTATTCAGATCAATTGAACTGGATCAGTTCAATTGATGATCACCAAATTCAAATCCTTATTTATGTGACCTAGTTAGGTTCAGTTCTGTATGGTAATCGGATATGTCATGATCTCGATCATCGACATCATCGAAACTCCTTTCGATGGATCAGAACTCTTCTGATTCGAATAGCTAGAATGATCGATCATCTAAATCATTCTAATTGCTCCCAAAATCCACCAGTGACACCTAGCAGTATATGGTGGCAACCCATCAGAACTGAATGCGAACCTCTTGGTGCAGCTACCTATGTGAATAAGTTCTCCTATCTTGAGCCCCGATCAGATTAGGGTTAAGGTGAACTCGTCAAACCCTAGTCTCTATCATATGATGTAATCATTCGATTCAAGTCCAATGTGGAAACCTAAATAGAAACTCTTTCTATTATTTCACTCTGCCATGGCCATGGACTTTTGGACTTGATTCTTATGATCATCATAGGGCTGCTCCTCTACCACCGAGGTAGATAGATTCCATCTTGATGCTATCCAGTTCCTACAATGAACATGCTATAGCCAACATATACCTCAGGATTCCGAATGGCTAGGAGACCGAGTAATGGTGTAGTCAAACTATAACACCCTCAAGGTGAACTGCCGATGCATCTCAGGTCAAAGAACCAGATACACTACTGCAGCATCGAGTCAGTCATTGACGAGAAGGTAGACTCCCTAATAACTACTCGAGATGGTCACGCTCAGTGCCCTCGTTCTCTAACGAGTACCTATACTCTCACTCCGGTGTCTCCACACCATAGACTCAAGACTCATCTACTAAAGAGAAGCAATTATACACCAACCTTCTGGATCAATCACCATCCTCATGATGATCCTATGGTCGGGAGCATTTTATGAGTTAATAATGATTATTCATGTCTTAAATTTTCAACTCTTGAAAATATGAATTATCATTACCATTAACTCAAAGGATGTATCACAGACACTAAATACACATATGTGATAATGAAAATAATCCATTTTATTGATATTAGTCAAATATATATTTTGCCTCTAGAAGTAATATTACAAGTGTCAGCCAATTTTGGCTTCTGGGCACATATATCTAACAATCTCCCACTTGTCCTAAAGTCAATTGGCTACAAGTCTAAGTCCATCTTCTCAAGGTGGACCTTCGATCTTCCTGCTGGCCCAAACGGCTTTGTAAGCGGGTTCTACCACATTGTCTGTGAGTCAACTGTTTTGACTCGACGTAACCCTTCTTGAGGTAATCATGGATGAGGTGGTATCGCCGCTCAATGTGCTTAGATTTCTGATGAGACCTTGGCTCCTTAGCAAGGGCTATGGCGCCATTGTTGTCACAGTATAGAGGAATGGCATCTGATGGCATTACTCTAATTTCTGCAGCAAACTTCTTATACCAGAATGCTTCCTTCGCAGCCTCTGATGCAGCGATATATTCTGCTTCCATGATGGAATCTGCTATCACGGTTTGCTTGAAACTCTTCCAGCTGACAGAACGACCATTGCATACAAACAGACTCCCAGATGTCGACTTTCGATCATCTACATCGGACATGAAATTTGAGTCTGTGTATTCCTGAACTTGGAGTTCTCCATTACTAAAGACCAACATCATATCCTTAGTTCTTCTCAAGTACTTAAGGATACATTTCATAGAAGTCCAGTGTTCTTCATCTGGATTTGACTGATATCTGCTTATGACACTCACAGCATGGGCTATATCAGGTCGTGTACATAGCATGGAAGTACATGAGGCTCTCTATTGCAGAAGCATAAGGGATCTTGCTCATGCATTCTATTTCCTCAGGTGTGCTAGGGCACATCTTCTTGGAAAGATGAATACCATGTCTGATGGGTATTAATTTCCTCTTAAAGTTTTTCATACTAAACCTCTTCAGTACTTTCTCTATGTACATCTTCTGTGAAAGTCCTAGCATCCTATTCGGTCTATTCCTATAGACCTTAATTTCTAGAATAAAGGATGCTTCACCTAGGTCCTTCATGGAGAATTCCTTGGACAACCATAATTTGACTATTGTCATCATGGGAATATCATTCCCAATAAGGAGGATGTCATCCACGCACAATACGAGGAAGATAACAGTGCTTCCACTGACCTTTTTAAAAACACACGATTCCTCTTTATTTTTGATGAAATCAAATGTTTTGATCACATCATTGAAACGAGTGTTCCAGCTCCGAGATGCTTGCTTAAGTCCATATATGGACCTTTGCAGCTTGCAAACCTTGTGATTAGTATCACTGGATGTGAAACCTAGCGGTTGTTCCATATAGATATCTTTCTTAAGATATTCATTCAAGAACGCCGTTTTCACGTCCATTTGCCATATTTCATAATCAAAATAGGTTGCAACAATAAGCAATGTACGGATGGATTTTAGCATAGCTACTGGAGAAAAGGTATCCTGATAGTAAATGCCTTTGCATTGACTATAACCTTTTGCCACTAGTCTAGCCTTGAATGTCTCCACAATTTCCCGATCTGCACAAATCTTTCTCTTGAAGATCCATTTACACCAAATAGGTACTATACCTTCTGGTGGATCTACCAAGGTCCAGACTTGGTTTGAGTGCATCGAGTCAATTTCTGACTGTATTGCTTCTAGCCATTTCTTGGAGTCGATATCTGATATCGCCTCGTTGTAGGTTTTGGGATCATCACCATGAGCACCATTACCTACGAGGAATATTTTCTCTACTTCCTCTGAAGTAATACCTAAGTATCTTTCAGAAGGACGAAAAACTCTTTCCGATCTACGAGGTGGAGGAGGTAGTGTTCTTATTGGCTCAATCTGATTTGGTTCCAATTGGTCCTTAGCTCGTTGTACTTGTGAGACTTTCTCATCAAGCTTAATCTGCTTTCCAATGCTGCTATCTTGAATAAACTATTTTTCAAGAAAGATGGCATGTCGACTCACAATAACATTGTTGCTCTATTGGAATGTAGAAATAGTATCCTAATGACTCTTTAGGATATCCTATGAATCAAACTCTAAAGGACCTAAACTCTAACTTGTCCGCTTCTTGTCTTTTGACATGAGCCGGACAATCCCAAATTCTGAGATGACTCAGACTTGATTTCTTACCATGCCATATCCCATATGGTGTGGTAGGAACGGTCTTAGAGGGAATCCTATTCAGTAGATAAATTGAAGTTAACAATGAATCTCCTCAAAGAAAATCAGGGAGGTCTGTGAAGCTCATCATGGATTGGACCATATCCAATAGAGTCCGATTTCTCCATTCTGAAACCTCGTTGAGTTGAGGTGTTCTTGGTGGAGTCCATTGAGAGACTATGCCATTATCCTTGAGATAGTCTAGGAATTTTTGGCTAAGGTATTCACCTCCTCGATCAGATCGAAGAATCTTAATGGGTTTTCCAATTTATTTTTCTACTTCATGTCTGAATTCTATGAACTTTTCAAAAGCTTCAGACTTGTGTCTCATAAGATACACATACCCATACCTAAACAGATCATCGGTAAAGGTAATGAAGTAGATAAAATTGCCTTTAGCCGGCACATCAAATGGGCCGCACACATTAAGTATGTAATAGGGCAAGGAGATCTATGGCCCCTCTCCCCATGTCCAACAAAGGAGTTTTAGTCATTTTTCCTTGAAGACAAAGATTACAAGTTGGATAATGATTGGAAGTCAATGGACTCAATAGCCATTTTCTCTATTTGTTTGATCCTATGTTCTGCTATATGACTAATCTTAGGTGCCAAAGATATCTAATCGTTTGGACTATCCCTAGGTCATTTGGCAATTCACGTTTTTGCTTGATAATGAGCATACCTCCAGAAGGACTTTCCTTTTATTCTTCAGGGTGGCCAGGTAAGTAGGACAATTCCGCTTTCAATGGTCGATTATCAAGGAGGGATACCACCTGGTTTATTATTTGCTGATCCTTCGTAGTATTCCTCAAGTTCATATAGGATGTTTGATATGCTTCTCCCAACTTAGGTTGATCGTCTTTATTGATTTCCTACAAAAAGATAAAAACTAGAAAACTCGAAATCTGAAAAATAAAATGATGGGTTGCCTCCCAAAAAGTGCTAAGTTTAATGTCTTCAGCCAGACTAGGCGACTCTGTCTATCCAGCGTCAAAAATTGGATTGACAAATTTCAATGGCTTTAGATTGCCAATCTCAAAAAGATGGCTTGCGATCCCATTATTTATGAATTTCAGTAATTTCTTGCCAATTTTTGGAAAGTAACTCATAGCACCATTCTTAGTTAGTTTTAGTTTTCTAATTTTAAGAAAATAATTTATAAACCCATTCAAAGACTCTTGTTTATTGAGAATTTCTTCTATTTATTCTTCTAATATGCTTATAAATTGAGTTTTTGGATTAAGGATTGAGTCTGATACAATAGGTACCGAAAGGGTATCACTTAATTCTAAACATGCGTACTCAAGTGTGACCAAGGGCGGATTTAGTTCTGAAGGAGGTGGTGATTCTAGAGGGAAAGCTATTGGAGCCGATATTATTTCATATTTCTCAACCCCTAGGATAATGGTTCTAAAATTGGATGGCTCTAATAATGTATTTTCATTTTCAGTATATCCATCTACATTAAAATTATCCACTCTAAAAGAATTCAAATGTGTATGCACTGGATCTTGAGAAATAATTCTAAGGATAGCTTTCTTAATTACATCTTTAAGTTCATCCATCTTAAAATAATTTTTAATTTGTATACTAGGCTATTCTGTAAGGGTTTCATTAACATTAGAGCTCTTAGCCATATATTGCTCCCTTGAGTCACTTATGGGCTGACCAGATAATTCTTCCTCCTCCCAACTATTGAATGTAGTAGTAAGTTGACTAAGTTGGGTTTCTATCTTGTCTATAGATTAAGTATGATTTTCTAACATGTGTAAAATATTCTCTTTAAATGTTGAACTATAGGCACTTGAAGAGGATTGCTGAACATTTTGATATTAGTACGCCGTATAAGTTTTCTCTGGATAAATAGGTTCATAATCAGTTGTTGGTTGTGATGTCTCATAAAAATTTGAATAATTTTTCCAGCTTAGATTGTAGGTGTTGGAGTAAGGGTTATAATAATTAGTCTGAGTTGAGGTTGGGTAAGTCTGCTCATGTACAAATTTTTTAGATCGATATACAGCTGGGCATTTACTAACCAAATGGTTGGGACTCGAACATATATCACACACATGCAAGGGTGAGGTAAGAGAGTATCTCATATTCAATAGATAGTCAAGTTTTTAGGAGAGCTCACCTATGTTATTGCGGATATCTATGGAGTTTTCAACCTCATAGATTCCACTACTATTAAGTTCATACATGGGTGTATAGGGGTCATAGGTATAAGAAGAAGGGGTAAAATATTTCTCCAATTGGCGAAAGGATGTAGCCATAATTCTAGGTTTATTAGCTCTAAGGGTTCATTCGATTTCAAGATTTAGGGTTTAAATTTTAGGTTGTAATGAATAATGCCCAGGTAAATACCCCATAATTATGCCTTAAAGCAAGTACAGTTTTAAGTTTTTATAGACTTTTTTTAATAAAATAAAAAGAGATGAAAGAAATTTTAAAGATGAGAGCCTAGAGAGTCCTAAGACTAAGAATTAGATGCACAAAGTTTAATTAGGTTTGATGTTTGTGGGTTAGCAATCAAGTTATATAATCAATCCTGACTAAGGGTTACTCTAGATCTAGACAGCTCCAAACTACCAAGATTTTCTTCAAGCCCTCCAAGTAAAGAATCAACCAATCAACTGGCCAGGTAAGTATAAGATCGATGGGAGTCCCCCCGTTGCTTGCCTTAGACACCAATTGAATTAACTAATCCTAACACGGTCCAACTCTTAGGGTTCCTTGTCCTAATGAGCTCGAGTATCCTTAGAGGCCAACGTCTAATTAATTTTAAAATGAAGGTTTAGATCAATGCAATATGAAGTTTTGTAGTTTTTGGGCTAAGAAAGGATGATTAAATCCTCATCTTATCTTGTTTAATTGGATTTAGCATCCTTAAAGTGTCTTATAAAGATGAGATGCAAAAAGTCAAGATGTCCAAGTAAAGTGAAACAATCAAATTTAAATTAATTAGTTTTAATTTATTTTTTTTATTTTTTTAAATTTATTTAAACTTTTTTATAAAAAATATTATTTAAAGCAACTAAATCATGATCTCGGACAATGGTGCTAAAATTTGATCGCTGTCGTAGGCGATCAAAAATAAACCTAACTCACTACTATATAGATAGGGTGAGTCAGGATCGTATCCATAGGGATCGTGTTAATTACATTTAAATAGTAAATTTAACTTAAGAGCAAGATTTAATAATTGATTAAAAGGCTACTTAATTAATTAAAAAAATAAATTAATTTAAAGGAAGGTTGTAAGTATAAAGATGAATTCTCAGGATTTTAATTGATCACTTATCTGACAATTGGTACTCTTTTTAATATGCTATAATTAATATCTAATCAATAAAGATATAATCTATCTTAGAGAGCATGGTCTGTACTCTTGGATCATAGTGCATCCCTTAATGTTATAGGCTAGTCTAAATTGATTTAGATATATAAAAAAGGATTAACCTAAATATTGTTTATTCCAAGAGCACGAACCATACTCATACATCACGGCTCGTCCCAAGGATAATAAACTATTCTAGATTAATTGCAAGAAAATAAAGATATAAAGATATTATAACTAAAAATAGTCTTTATTAAAAAAATATATAAAAGATGAGAAATAGAAAATACCATCAAAGTAAGATCACAATGATCTCCTAAGAAAAAGAAGATCAGTCAGACATCGAGAAGCTTCTCGCTGAATTCTTCATCCTGGAGCCTTGTAGGAGAATCTGGGCAGCAGCAGGTGACAGAAGTTCAGAACAAAAGAGAAGTTTTGGTAGAGATGTAGACTTTGGTGCTGGTTTGAAGAAGAAAGAAAGAGAAAAGGTTAAAGAGGAAGAGCTTGAGAGAGAGAATTAGGGAGAGAAATAACTTGCTGGTGGTTTTGGAGACTAGAGAGGCTTGGAGAAGCTTAGGAGGGGCTAATCCCCTAAGGGGAGGCTTTAGAGGACTTATAGAGGCTGCTCCCATTACTCTAGCTTAAGGATCTTTTTATAGAAGAGAAGTGGGAAGAAATTAGATTGAAATCGAAGAAAAACCAAAGAAATCAAGTCTGGATTGGATTCTGCTCCTTGAAGTAATTTTCTGTCGTCAGATTGGATCTCAATGGTCTAGATTTGACCAAAATCGGACTCCCGTAGCTTAAATAGGGTCCCAATGAATTTTCAGTCGTTGGATCATCTGATCAGGCAATTTAGGATCGTCAGATGGACTTCTGATCATCCTTAATCAAGTCAGAGATGCTTCTGGACCATTGAATCTTCACCGGCTGGTTTTTGGGCCATGGGATCGTGCCAGATCACTGAGCATTGTTCAAATCAAAGAAGGATTTATCATGGGCCATTGGATCTCCATTGGATCGAATGCAGGCCATTGGATCACGCAATTACTATAGCTATGGACCGCACGAACCGGGCATACCGAATGCCTCAGCCAATCACCGCTCGTTGCTTTGATGCAAAATTACATCTTTACCCCATGAACTGCGATGGATTTTTCATGAACCCCTTAAGGGTTCAGATCTGCCATGTGGCACACTTTGGTTCGCCGCATCTGCTGAGCTAGCCGATCTGTGCAAGATCTGTGGACCGGCTAGTCGGTCTACCATGCACCAAACTATTTTTTTTCTTTTATTTAAAATTTCTGGGCTTCATAACTTTTTCATTTTAGCTCCGATTTGAATAAAATTTATTCCGTTGTGACCCATAAATCGAGCTCTTTTTATCCTTAGTCTTTTTTCCTACAAAAGATAAAGTAAAAGTATCAATTCTTAAGAAATAAAGATAAATTAATTAATAAATTAATATTTTTATACATATACTTTATGTGTTTATCATTAAACATTATTGATCAAAGGGATGAATTATATGATAATCATAGGCCAGAATTCTAAGAATATTATTTTGCATACATTCGACCTATCCGAACGTCAGGACCATTGCTAGATAGTCATTTTGATTAGTATAGAAATTAGTTTCTATGCTACTAGTTTAGATTCAAACTTATGGGGTCACACACATAAGAGGTTGTTATCTGATCAGATTGTTGATCGATGATTTAGAATCATTCTAGGATCAAACTATCAATATGATTGATGTTTGACCTAATGTAAGTGTTGTAGGAGGATCGATTAGCGATTGAATTATTAATTGGCTCAATTTGATTGAGTAATCAATCTGAGATCATATCTAATTAAACTAGATTTAATTAGAATTGGTTTAAACTTAATTGGATTAAGTCTAATTGATTTATTGGATAAGCCAATTGCAAGAAAGAGCAAGTCCTAGTTCAATTAGAACTTGAGTGCACCTAATTTTTAATTTAATTAAAAATTAAATTAAATTTAAATTTAATTAAATATAATTTAATTAGGCTCTTAATTAGACTAGAATCATCTATTAAATAGATTGACTCAAAACTATTTTTATTTGGATTCAAAAGGTTTTGATCTAGTCAAAGTAGGAGAGTCCTAGTTAGATTAGGACTCCTCCCTTCTTTTTGTGTGCCACTAAGAAACAGTCCATGCCACCTTTTATTTTTCAGATCTCTATATGAATTCTTCCATGCCTAAGAGTGTTATTCTATGCTCCAATATCTGAAGAGTTTGAATAATTTTTGACCTGGTCAAAATCGGTTTGGATTAGCATTCTATTTGATAGAATCCTTAAAACCTAAAACTTTTCTCTCTTAATATGGAAACTCCTCCCATGCCACCTTATTTTGTGCACCATTTTTCTTGAATATTTCCATGCATTTTATCCTTCTTTTGGGCATTGATTTCTGGTTCTCCACATTGAGAAATGGATGGGGGTGGCATCCAAAAGTTGGACGCCACCAATAGACCTTCTAAGACCAGGTTTTGACCTAGTCTTAGTTATTTTTGTTATGGGCACCTCCTTTATAGGATATATGGACATGAAAAATCCCTAGTAATGCATGAAAAAACTAAAAGAAAAGAGAGACAGGGTGTGGTGGTTTGGGGTGCCTACTTTCTTGGAGAAAAAGGTTTTATTAGGATGAGAAAAAGGTTTCATTAGGACATGAAAAGTTCATGTCCTGATGAAGACAAAGGTAAGAGAAGATTGTCTTCTCTTGTAGTTTTCCTTTCAAGTTATTTTCTTCTTATTTCTACATAATTTTTCTATGATAAAAATTTGAGAGAGCAAGAGGGTGTGGAGGTTGGATGCTTCAAGTAGTTAGGGCATGGTATTTTGATTTGGACATGATCTTATCATGTCCTAATGAGAGAAGAAGAAGAGAAGGTCTTCTCTTAGGATTTCTTTAAGAGCCCTTCTTCTCCATCTCTTTGTGTGATTTTTTTATGAGAAAAATTAGAAAGTAAGAGATTTAAAATATGAAAAAAATTCTAGAGGAGAAGGTCTCCTCTTATCCTGATATGGAGATGTCTTCAGAACATAAATGGTTGATGTTTTGAAAGAGAAGATGTGTCTTCTCTTAGGGCTTTTTCTCAAGTTTTTATTTCTAATTTTTGAAAGATCCAAGGGTTGGATTTCTTCATTAGTTCTTCTCATGTTCTTCATCTATTGGAGTATCTAAGAGATCCAAATAATATCTTTTTTATTAACCATAAGAAGAGATTCGCGAGAATCTAGCACTTCAAGCGAATCTTCGTTCAACGAACCTCCGATCTATGTTGCAGCTTCATGTGGATTACTTGTAAAGATCGAATGCATGTGCAGCTCTAAGTAACAAGGATAATAATGAGACTCAATCATAGTGTACTCGACCTGCACAAAGGTAAGAGATCTGACCTCTTTACTAACCTAAATTCAATCTAGGGTTTCTAGAATTGTTCTAAATCTAGGTATTAATTTGATTAATACCAACTATGCTTGATTTATTTTCAGATTTATGTTTGTATCAAGACATGTTATAGATATTGGATGTAGGATTTAGTGATTAGATCACATGCATATTATAGGTTAAATTATTTAATCTATATCTTTCACTGCTTGTAAATTCGAAAAAGTTTTGAAATGTATGCATGAAATCCTACATGTTTTCCCTACAGTGATATTAGAGTATCTAGGTTCCTTTATGACATGATCATGTTTGCATTAGAATAAATCTAAAAATAAAATATTATGGATGGCACATATTGACATAAGGTTGTCCGGTTGTAAGGTTAACCTCTTACAATGAAAGGTTGTCCTGTTGTAAGGTTAACCCCTTACAATAAAAAGTTGTCCTAGTATATGTTGATCTTATTTTTATGAATCATGAATAAGTTAGATATGATCTAAATAATTTTATGATTTATTTTTTAATTTTAAATTTAAAATTAAATAAATATTAGATCTATTTTAGACTATTTAGATTAGATCTAGATAATATTGGATCGTACATACTATAAAATTATCCTGCTATAAGTTTTATCCCTAACAGTGGAGAGATTATCCTAATATGTGCTTCCTAAATCATAAATAAGTTAGACAAGATCTAAAATAGTTTATAATTTATTTTTAAATTTTAAATCTAATATTTATTAGTTTATGATCTGATTTTGATTATTTAGATATGATCTGAATAATATATATTTCATGTCTAAAACTAGTTCCTTAATACATGTGCTTGATATGTAGCTTTATTTTGGATCTAGTTTGAATATGTATGACATATTTATTTTGTGAAACTTAAATTACGAACTTACTTTCTATAAAATCCTAGATTAGAAGTCCTAGGACATGATCTAAATAATAAAATAAATCAGATTTAAAACCATAAATTGAATTTGATTCAATGTAAAATACTTACAAACTTGAAAATATTTCAAATGTTGAAATCAGAAATTAGTTCTAAGGTTTTGAATCCCAACCCATAAACCTTAAACTTAATTGAGAATTAAGTGATTGTTTAGGATCTAGGTTTGTGATTTGAAGATCCTAATATAATTTCATAAAACATGGGTTAAAGGGTAATGGGTTAGCTTTGATCAGGTCATTAATTGGGTTAGATCTAAGGTTAAATTAAATATGGACTAAGTTAAGAAATTGATCAAACCTAATTAATAATTAATTAGAATTAGGTCATTTCTTTTTATAGATCAATTCAGTAGTTATAGTTAATCAAAGTCTATACATCTAACAAATGGACATTGATTGTGGCTTAGTGGTCGAGCTCGAGTTTTTAGGCAGACCAAATCAAAATTGATAAATCGATTGGTGTCTAAGGTAAGTCTGACATTTTTAGACCAGTGGTTTTTAATTGGAAGCCCGCTTACTTGACCATTTCTAATGGTGTCTAAGGCAAGCCTTAGCAAATCCTCCCACCGATCTCACTTACCTGGCCAATATGGTTAATCGGGTTTTGATTAGGTTGCTCAATGATTCATGCTAACCAATGTCACATAGAAAATCAGTGAGACTGATTTTATTCAGTGAGACTGATTTAGGTGCCTATGGACTGAAATTGATCCTAGTTCTTATCAATGACTTGAGAAGTCAGTGGGAGGACTTGACATGGTGAAGTCAGTGGGAATAAATTGATCCATGTTCTTTCTATTCTTAAATTATAAATAAATTTTAATTTTTTTTAAATTATTAGATTCTTAAAATGATAAAGTTATGAAAATAACTGAGTCATAGCCTCGCATTAAGTTGGATGACAATGGGTTCATTAACTCAATAGTCATTGGAGGCCCAAAGGCCTGGTGCTTATTGACTAATAAAATTACCTTTCATAATATAATGACTTGGAAGTATCTCTCTAATGGTGGTTAGATTGACCAACCAAAGTTGGGCTTAATCATTCGTTGGTTAGATGCACCAAGTATGGTTATATTAATGGTTGAGCCTAACCGGATCCTTGTAGTAGAGGCCAAAGCCTACTGATTAGGTTTCTGAGGCAAAACTAAATTACTAAAAATTGTTTGGAGAAATAATTGATTAAAAAATCTATCCATAGATGCATATGGGTTAATCGGCCATAGTCAGGCTAATGTGCAGTCCATGCGGATTCTAGTACCTACTACAAAATTAAAGTAATTCCTCGAAGTAGAGGTAAAGGCTACCAATTCATACAAAATAGTGGAAGAATCTTTAGATTAAAGTCCAACTCTTTCGGCTTAAAATAATTCATATACATTAGGTATATGTTCTCTTTTCTCATTGAATAAGGATAAACCTTAATTACTCCAATCACTATCAGACAGTGATGACTTATGGGACTCAACTTTGATAATTAGTATCAAAAGTTGAATTTGGTTCAGCAGTATGAAAGAATTCGTGTTGGGGCTTATAAGTCCAATCAAAATGAAAAGATCTGAGACTAACCAGATTCAGGTAGAATGCTTCTACTATAAGAAGCAGTATCATAGGAAGAAGAATTGTCTTGCTTTTCTTAACCTCAATAGACTAAATAAGAGAAAGGAGCAAGAGTTGCGCATCAAGGATGTTATATAATAACACCTTGAAATTTTTTTGTTTAAGATTCTACTACTTAGGTATTGGATATCGATAGTTCTACGCAATTTGTTGCAAAAACTACAGGTAAGTAGAATATTTGAAAATGGTGAGAAATACTTGAACATTAGGGATGGAAGTTTTGTTCCAATCCTAACTTTAGAAATTGTCGAGCTTATTTTCAAATATTGTCATTTAGAGTAACTATCACTATTGTTCATTATTTATAATAAATGTGATCTTTATTGGCCTTTTGGCCAAAGATGATCATCATTGATTTTTTAAAGAAGATTATTGTGATATTATTATTAATAATGTTATAATAATACATGGACAATAAAAAAATAGCATTTAATATTATCACAACCTGTTAAGTGTAATGTATATATTTAATAGAAATCTAAGTTAGATAATGTCATGAATATCTACCTTTGGCATTATAGGCTTAGTCATCTTGACAAGAACAAGATAAACAGGATAGCTTTAGAGGGAAACCTTGACATCAATCATTGAGAATTATTGTTAACCTATGAGTCTTGTCTTCTTGAAAGATGACAAAGTCACCTTTTACTAGAAAAGGTGAAAAAGCCAATGAGGTTCTAAGTCTCATACATAGTGATGTATGTAGACTTATGAACTTAAGTGCCAAAGAAGGATATCTATATTTTATTATATTTATAGATGACCTATCTTGGTATGGATGCATCTAGCCTAAATCATTTGAAATATTCAAATGATTCAAATAATAAAATAGAAAAATAAACTAAAAAGGATATTGGAACTCTTTGATCAAATCGAGGAGGTGAATACTTATCTAGTGAATTTTTGACATATCTAAGAGAAAATGAGATTCTCTCATAATGGACACCTTCCAGAACACAATGTATCGATAAAGAGAAATCAAACTTTGTTAGAAATAATTCGATCCATGATTGGGTTTGCTAGTCTAGCTACTTTAGGACCATGCTCTTATGATTACTTGTTTTATTCTAAAAATTTACACTGAGTAAATCTATCACAAAGACTCCATATGGGATATGGATTGGACATAGACCTAGACGCTCACCTTCGGGCTTTGGGTTGTTAGGCCTACATCAAAAGTTTGCACACAGATAAACTTAGATCATGGTCCGATAGGTATTAGGGGTTATAACTTCTACCATGCTAAAGAACAAAAGTTGTTCACAGCAATAAGGCATTTCTTTTGGAAAGGAGTTTCTTAGAGAAGGAACTGATGCCTAAAAGTTGAACTTGGAAAAGTTCGATTGATAAAATGAACTGACATAATTTATTAAACCTATAGAATCAGATTTGATTAGACCAAACTCAGAGCCCATTAATTTGACATCTTTAAGTTGATCTGGTAGAGTACCATATTAACCGGATAGATACTTCAGTATCTAGGTTCAAGACGGCGATCTTATTGAGCTTGATGAGAACAATAAGAATCCGATCATCTATATGGATGCTATGCAGAGGTCTGACTCTAAAAAGTGGCTTGGAGCCATCAAATCCAAATTATAGTCCATGAAGATCAATAGTATGTAGACATTAGTTGATTTACCTGAAGGGATAAAATCCATTAGGGGAATGAATTTTCAAAGGATCAGAGGAGTGCAGATGGGAAGGTAGAGACCTATAAAGCCTATTTGGCTATTATCTTGGAGTTGGAACATATGTTTTGAACATATGTCTTTGTTATGAACAAAGAGGAATATTGCATTTGTGAGTGGGCAAAAAGTTTCATAGTGTTATTCCTTGTGCTATCTTTGGATGACATTGTCTTAATTGGAAATGATATTCTAGCATTACAAGAAATAAAGATTTAGCTGTCATCTTATTTCTCAATGTATTAGACCAGACATAGTATACTCACTAGAGGTAATGAGCAAATACCAGTCTAAAGTTCTTGTATGAGCAAATACCTATCATCTATAATAAAATATTAATATCTTCCTTTGGCACTTAAGTTCATAGGTCCAAATACATCTTCAAACTCCATTTTTATAATATATTTGGAAAATATGTTCTAAAGACAATTATCTAAGTAGTAGATGATTGAAATTAGTATATGAATTATCAAATAATAATAGTTATTTGGTTGATTCATCATAGAAGTTCTATCTTCCTTAAATGAACTTTTATATTATGATAAAGTTCTTAGAACCACAATCAATCGATAAAGATGGATTTATTGGATGGTTCTTAAATTGTTCACGATCAAATGATAAGTTATTAATAAGGATGATAACTTATCGAGTATAGATCGCTGTATATCATATGTATTGATTGTCCTCGTAATCAAGTGGTGTGGAGACACTGGTATGGCATTTAGGTGAGATATAGGAGTACATCTACACTGAAGGTGATCAATATAGCACTCTACTATCAAGAGTAGCTAGCTAAGGCCAATGAATATAAGTGTCCCTTCGATCTGAGATCACCACGGTAACCTGCAAGCAACTTACTGTACTTTGGTATCAGACTTCTTGTATTTCTAATATAGGTTCGTAAGATTTTTAGATATAGTCAAGTACTTGTGAAGTCAGTATGTGAGTCAAGATGGGATTAACCACTCATGATTAGCTTCAACAAGAGAATGTCTCGTTATGTTTCAATTTAGCAAAATGTAGGCCTGGGTAATCCTCATGAGGAGTTACGAGATTTGCAAAATTTTGAGATACAATAAAAATGACTTGTATAAGTATTGACAGCATACTCAAAGTTATCTTGAGCATTATTGGTCATAGAGATGAATTATATAATAACAATAGGCCAAGGTTCTAAGAATATTTCTTTGCATACATTCGACCTATTTGGACATCGAAAATCATTGCTAGATGGTTACTTCAACTAGTATAGAAATTAATTTCTATGCTACTAGCTTAGATTCGAACCTGTAGGGTCACACACATAAGAGGTTGTAACTTAATCAGATGATTAATCAATGATTGAGAATCATTCTAAGATCAAACATTCAATGCGATTGATGTTTGATCTAATGCAAGTATTGTAGGAGGATCAATTAGCAATTGGATTGCTAATTGGCTTAATTTAATTGAGCAATCAAGCTAAGATTAAGTCTAATTAAATTAAATTTAATTAGAATTAATTTAGAATTAATTATATTAAGTTTAATTGGTTTATTGGATAAGTCAATTGCAAGAAAAAATAATTCCTAGTTGGACTAGGATTTGAGTGCACCTAATTTCTAATTAAGTTAGGATTTAAATTAGATTTAAATATAATTTAAATCTAACTTAATTAGATTTTTAGTTGGGCTAGGATCAATCATAATTAGGCTTACACTAATCATATTTTAATTGGGTTAAAAATTAGTTTGACCTAGTTAATACATGAGAATCCAAGTTAGACTAGGATTCCTTGTTTCCTTCCTTGCGCAAATAATCTCCAACGCCCACTAAATTTTATTTCTAGATTTTTTCTATGATTTTCATGCCTAAGATTGATTTCCCATGCCCCATATTTGGTTTAATTTGAATCAAATATGATTTGGTTCATTATGAAAAGTGGTTTGGGTTTGTTTCCTTTTGAATGAGTACCAATTGACCAAAACACCTCCTCCCTATTTAGCCATGCTTTCCACGGCATTTATTTTTTTGTGTACCTATTTTCTATGGATTTTTCATGGTTTTTACCTTCCTTTGGTCATTGGCTTCAAGTTGTTCATGCAAAAAATAAAGGAGGGTGGCATTCAAGAGTTGGATGCTACCAAGACTCCTTGGAAGACTAGGTTTTGACCTAGTCTTCCTAATAAATAGGGCACCTCCTATTTTTTTGGGGTGAACGTGATATCCTTAGGTTTCTCCACAAAAATTCAAGAGAAAAAAGAGGAGGCATGGGAAATTGAGGGGCCAAGTTTCTTGGAGGAGACTCTTCAATTAAGACATCAAAAGTTGATGTCTTGTAGAGACAAAGGTAAGAGAAGATTGTCTTCTCTTATAGTTTTCTTTCAAGTTTTTTTTCTTTCTGATTTTATGTGATTTTTATGTGATAAAAAATTTGAGAGAAAGAGGTAGAGAGCATGGTGGATCAGTGCTCCAAGGAGTTGGAGCATGGTGTTTTGATTTGGACTTGATTTGATCTTGTCCTGATGAGAGAAGAAGAAGAGAAGAAGGTCTTCTCTTAGGGTTTCTTTGAGAATCCTTCTTCTCCATCTTTTGTGAGATTTTTATCATTAGTAAAATTAGAGAGAGAGGCCTATAGAGCATGGAAAATGATTGAGAAGAAGGTCTCCTCTTGTCCTGGCATGGGGATGCATTCAGGACATCAAAGATTGATGTGCTGAAAGAGAAGATCTATCTTCTCTTAGGATAGTTTTTTTGTATATTTTATTTTTTAATTTTTGAGAGATCTAAGAGTTGAATTTTTCTCTAAATCCTTCATGTATTCTTCATCTCTTAGAGGATCCAAAAGATCTAAAGAATATCTATTTGATTAACCATCAAGAGAGATCCGCAAGAAACTAGCACTTCAAGTGGTTCGACAAATCTTTGATTTTATTACAGTCTCATGTAGATCACCTATAGAGGTCGGATGCATGTGCGGCTCTAAAGGCAACAACAAAAATCAACCACGGAGTTCTTGACCCATGCAAGGTAAGATATATGATCTCTCCTCTCACCTAGATGTGATCTAGGTTTTAGATCTAGAATCATTTTAGATCTAGGATATTGATTTGATCAATACCAAACCCTTTTATTTTTAGATTTAGAATGCATTATGATATGTTATAGATCCTAGATATATAGTTTAATAATTAGATTACATGTATTTATAAATTAAATAGTTTAATTTACAACTTTCACTGCATTATTTTTCAAAAAGTTTTGAAGTTCATACATGAAACCCTGCATTTTTCTCAATAGTGGTATTAGAGGATCTAGGTTCTTTTATAACATATTCATATATGCTTAAAAATAAATCTAAAAATTAAAATTAATTTAAGATCGCACATACTGCCATAAGGTTGTCTTGTTGTAAGGTTAATCTCTTACAATGAAAAGGTTGTCCTTGTATGTGCTGATCTAAATGTAAATCATGAACTATTTTGATTAGACCTAAAAATTTATGATTTAATTTTTTGATTTTAAATCTAAAATAAAATAGATGTTAGATTTATTTTATATTATTTAGATTAGATCTAAATAATATCGGATTGCACATACTGCTATAAGGTTATCCTGCTATAAAGTTTATCCCTTACAGTGGAAAGATTGTCCTAGTATGTGCTGACCCGAATAACCTAAATTATAAATATATTAGATGAGATCTAAAATAATTTATAATTTATTTTTAAATTTTAAATTTAATTTTAAATAATTTATGATCTGATTTATATGATGTGTTTTATGTTTTGATTTAGATTCTATTATTGCATATATTGATATATGATTTTATTTTGAATCTAGAATGTATATGACATATTTATTTTATAGAATTTAAATTAAAAATTTACTTTTTATAAAACTCTAGATTCGAAATCCTAGGATATAATCAAATTATTAAGATAAATCAGATCTAAAACCATATATTGAATATGATTCAATATGAATTATTTACCAATTTAAAAATATTTCAAATAACTAAGTCAGAAATTAGTTCTGAGATTTCATAAACCCAAACTCATAAGCTTGAACTTAATTGAGAATTAGGTGATTATTTAGAATTTAGATTTGTGATTTGAAGATCCTAAGATAATTTTATAAAACATGGATTAAAGGATAATGGGTTAGCTTTGATCAAGTCCTTAACTGGGTTAGACATAGGGTTAGATTAAATATGAACTTAGTTAAGAAATTGATCAAACCTAATTAATAGTTAATTAGGATTAGGTCATTTCTATAGATCACTTCAATAGTTGTAATTGATCAAAGTCCATACATCTAACAAATGGATACTGATCGTGGCTCAATGGTCAAGCCTGAGTCTTTAAACAAACCAAATCAAAACTGATAAATCGATTGGTGTCTAAGATAAGTCTGGCATTCCAGATCGATAGTTTTTAATTAGTAGCCAGCTTACCTAGTTATTTTTGATAGTGTCTAAGGCAAGCCTTAGCAGACCCTTCCATCGATCTCACTTACCTGGCCAATATGGTTAATTAGGTCTTGATTAGGTTGCTCATTGATTTGTGCTAACCCATGTTATATAGAAAATCAGTGAGACTAATTTTATTTAGTGAGACTGATCTAGATGCCCTTGGGCTGAAATTGATCTTGGTCTTTGTCGATGACTTGAGAAGTCAATGGGAGGACTTGACTTGGTGAAGTTAGTGGGAGCAAATTGATCTATATCCTTTCTATCCTTAAATCATAAATAATTTTAAATCCTTAAAAATTATTAGATCCTTAAAATAATAAAGTTATGGAGATAACTGAGTCATAGCCTTCCATTAAGTTGGATGATAATGGGTCCATTAACTCAATAATCATTGGAGGCTCAAAGTCCTAGTGTTTATTGACTAATAAAATTATCATTCATAATATGATAACTTGAAAGTATTTCTCTAATGGTGGTTAGGTTGGCCAACCAAAGTTAGTTTTAATCATTTATTGGTTAGATGCACCAAGTATAGTCATGTTAATGGTTGGACCTAACCAAATCCTTATAGTGAAGGCCAAAGCCTACTATTAGGTTTTTGGGGCAAAATTAAATTATAAAAAGTTATTTGGAGAAATAATTGGTTAATGAACCTATCCGTAGATGCACATAAGTTGACCGACCAAAGTCGGGCTTATGTGTAGTCTATGTAGATTCTAGTACCTACTAGGGAATTAAAGTAATTCTTCGAATTAGAGGTAGAGACTATCAATTCGAATAAAATAGTGGAAGAACCTTTAGACTAAAGTCCAAGTCTTTAGGCTTAAAATAATTCATATACTTAGGTCATTGTTCTCTTTTCTCAGAATAAGGCTAAATCCTAATTGCTCAAATCACTGTTAAACAGTGATGATTTATGGGATCCAACTTCGATAATTAATATTGAAAGTTGAATTTGGTTCAGCAATATGAATGGATTCATATTGAAGCTTCTAAGCTCAGTCAAAATAATTAGTCCAAAATTGACCAAAATCAGGCATAGTGCTTCTATTATTAGAAGCAAGGTCATAGAAAGAAGAATTATCTTGCTCCCCTTGACCATAACAGGCTGAACAAGTGAAAGAAGCAAGAGTAGCTTATCAAGAATGTTATGTGATAACACCTTAAAATTTTTTTATATGTAATTCTACTAGCTGGGTATTGGATATCGGTAGTCCTATGCAATTTGTTGCAAGAATTTTAGGTAAGTAGAATGTTTGAAAATGGTAAGAGATTCCTGAATGTTAGGGATGGAAGTCTTGTTCCAATCCTAGCTTTAGAAATTATCAAGCTTATTTTCAAAAAGATATCATTTTGAATGATTATTATCGTTGTCCATCATTTATGATAAATGTGATCTCTGTTGGCTTTTTTATCAGAGATGGTTATCAGTTATCAATAAAAAAATTATTATGATATTATTATAAATAATATTATAATAATACATGGATAATAAAAAAATAATATTTAACATCTATACAATCTGTTAAGTGTAATGTACATATTTAATAAACATCCAAGTTAGATTATGTCATGGATGTCTATCTTTGGCATTATAGGCTTAGTCATCTTGACAAGAACAAGATAAATAGATTAGCTTGAGAGAAAAATCTTGATATCAATGATTGTAAATCATTGATAGTCTGTGAGTCTTGTCTTTTTGAGAAGATGATAAAGTCATCTTTTACTGAAAAAGATGAAGGAGCTGATAAAGTTCTAAGTCTCATACATAGTGATGTTCATGGACCTATGAACTTAAGTGCTAGAGGAAGATATTAATATTTCATTACAGACAACCTATCTAGATATGGGTGCATCTGGCTTGAATCATTTGAAATATTCAAATGATTCAATAATAAAATAGGAAAACAAATTGGAAAAGGTATTAGAACTCTTCGATTAGATTGAAGAGGTGAATACTTATCCAGTAAGTTTATGACATATCTAGGAATGAATTGGATTCTCTCTTAGTGGATTCTTTTTTGGAACATAGTGTATCCAAAAGGAGAAGTTGAACTTTGTTAAACATGATTCAATTGACAATAGGGTTCACTTGTCTACCTATTTTTGGGATGTGCTATTGTAACTACTTGTTTTACTCTAAAAATATATCAAGTAAATCTGTTGTAAAGACTCCATATGGGATATGGATCGAGCGTAGACCTAAACTCTCTCACATTCGAGTTTAGAGTTGATTGGCCTATGTCAAAGGTTTGCATACAGATAAACTTAGATCATGATCCAATAGGTGTTTGAGGGTTATTAATTCTAACATGCTAAAGAACATAAGATGTTCATCAACATAATGGTATTTCTTTTGGAAAGGAGTTCCTTAGAGAAGAAATTGATGCCTATTAAGTTGAACTTGAAAAACTTTAATAGGTAGAAAATGAACTGACATAATCTAGTAAACCTACAAAATTAGATTTGATTAGATCAAATCCGGAATCCATTAAAGTAGAATCTTTAGGAAGATCTGATAGAGTACCGCATTAGCCGGATAGATACTTCAGTATCTATGTCCAAGATGGCGATCTTGTTAAGCTCGATGAGAACAACAAAGATCTGATCATCTATAGGGATGCAATGCAGTGGTTTGACTCTGAGAAGTGGCTTGGAGCCACATAATCTAAATTAAAGTCCATGAAAATTAATAGTGTATGGATACTAGATTATTCACCTGAAGGGTTAAAACCCATTGGGTGTAAATGGATTTTCAAAAGGATCATAGTAGTGCAGACGGGAAGGTAAAGATCTATAATGCCCATTTGGCTATTACCTCAGTTTTGGAACATACGTTTTGAATGTATGTCTTTGTTATAAATAAAGACAAATTCTGCATTTATAAGTGGGCAAAATATTTTATAGTATTATTTTTTGTGTTGTTTGTGGATGAAATTCTCTTAATCAGGAATGGCATTCTAGCATTGCAAGGAATAAAAGTTTGGCTGTCATCTGATTTTTTCATGTTTAAAATTAGATATGGTATACTTACTAATGATAGTGAGTAGATACCAGTTTGATCTAAGTATGAATCACTGAAAGATTGTATGGACAATCCTTAAGTATTTAAAAAATACTAAGATCCAGTAACTCAAATATGGAAATACTAACTTAAAATATGTAGATGTTTTAATTTCAGTCAGAACAAAATGATAATAAGAAAATGTTGGATCATACCCTAATTGTAGGAGCAATCTACTAGAAAGGTTTTAAGTAAGATACTGTAGCCTATTCTGTTAATGATGTAGAGTACATCATAGCATATGATGCTGCCATGTAAGCTGTAAAGTTGCTAAGGTTTATTAGCAGGTTGGAAGTGGCATCCTCCACCGATGGTCTAGTTCTATCGTAGCACTGGAGCCATAGCTCAGGCTAAAGAATCGAAAGACTAGCATACTCTGCATCACTATCATCTTTGATTTTAGATTAGGATGACGTTGATCTTTGGAAGATCAATGAAAAAGGAGAACTTGACTGATCCATTTGCTAAGGTCGTGGAACTAAGGAATTCTATGAACTTAAGTGGAAGATAGAATATTTGATATCATTCTGATTGGCTTTAGTCCAAGTGGGAGTTGTTGGAAAATATGTCCTAAAGTCAATTATCTAAGTAGTAGATGATTGAAATTAGTATATAAATTATCAAATAATAATAGTTATTTAGCTGATTCATCATAGTAGTTCTATCTTTTTTAAATAAATTTCTATATTATGATGAAGTTCTTAGAACCATAATCAATCGATAAAGAAGGATTTATTGGATGATTCTTAAATTGTTCACGACCAAATGATGAGTTATTAATAAGGACAACAACTTATCAAGTGTAGGTTGTTGTATGCCATATGCATTGCTTGTCCATGTAACCAAGTGGTGTAAAGACACTGGTATGACATCCGTGGGATGTAAGAGTATATCTACACTGAATGTGACCAATGTAGTACTCAACTGTCAAGAGTAGCTAGCTAAGGCCAATGGGTATAAGTGTCCCTCCAACCTGAGATCACCATGGTGACTTGCAAGCAACTCACTATACTTTGGTGTCAGACTGCCTGTATTTCTAATATAGGTTTGGAAGGTTTTTGGATACAGTCAAGTACTTATGAAGTCGGTGTGCGAGTCAAGATGGGATTGACTACTTCTGATTAGCTTCAGGAAGAGAATGTCTTTTTGTGTTTCAATTTAGCAAAACGTAGGCCTGGGTAATTCTCGTGAGGAGTCACGAAATTTGCAAAATTTTGAGACACCATAGAAATAACTTGTATGAGTGTTAACAGTATACTCAAAGTCATCTTGAGCATTATTAGTCATAGGGATGAATTATACGGTAACCATAGGCCAAGGTTCTAAGAATGTTGCTTTGCATACATTCAACCTATCTAGATGTCGGAAATCATTGCTAGATGGTTACTTTGACTAATATAAGAATTGGTTTCTATGCTACTGGCTTAGGTTCAAACCTATAGGATCACACACATAAGAGGTTGTAACTTAATTAGATGGTTAATTAATGATTAAGAATCGTTCTAAGGTCAAATATTCAACACGATTGATGTTTGACCTAATGCAAGTATTGCAGGAGGATCGATTAGCAATTGGATTGCTAATTGGCTTAATTTGATTAAGCAATCAGGCTAAGATCAAGTCTAATTAAATTAGATTCAATAAGAATTGGTTTGGACTTAATTAGATTAAATTTAATTGGTTTATTAGATAAGTCAATTGCAAGGAAAAATAATTTCTAGTTGGACTAGGATTTGAGAGCACCTAATTTCTAATAGAGTTAGGATTTAAATTAGATTTAAATATGATTTAAACCTAACTTAATTGGGTTTTTAGTTAGATTAGGATTATCCATAATTAGGCTTTTACTAATCATATTTTAATTAGGTTAAAAATTGATTTGACCTAGTTAATACATGAGAATCCTAGTTATACTAGGATTCTTTGTTTCCATCCTTGCGCAAATAATTTCCAGTGCCCACTTAATTTTATTTTTAGATTTTTTCTATAATTTCTAAGCCTAATATTGATTTCCCATGCCCCATATTTGATTTAATTTGAATCAAATATGATTTGATTCATTATGGAAAGTGGTTTGGATTTGTTTCCTTTTGAATAAGTCTTAATTGACCAAAACACCTCCTCCCTATTCGTGCCATGCTTTCCATGGCATTTATTTTTTTGTGTGCCTTTTTTTTGGGATTTTTCATAGTTTTTACCTTCCTTTGGTCATTTTCTTCAGGTTGTTCATGCAAAAAATAAAAAAGAGTGGCGTTCAAAAGTTGGACACCGCCAAGACTCCTTGGAAGACTAGGTTTTGACCTAGTCTTCTTAATAAATAGGGCACCTCCTATTTTTTGGGGGTGAATGTGATATCCTTGGGTTTCTCCATGAAAATTCAAGAGCAAAAAGAGGAGGCATGGGAAATTGAGGAGCCAAGTTTCTTAGAGGAGACTCTTCAATTAAAACATCAAAAGTTGATGTCTTGTTGAGACAAAGGTAAGAGAAGATTATCTTCTCTGATCATTTTCTTTCAAGTTTTTTTTTCTTTCTAATTTTATATGATTTTTGTGTGATAAAAAATATGAGAGAAACAAGTAGAGAGCATGGTGGATCAATGCTCCAAGGAGTTGGGGCATGGTGTTTTGATTTGGACTTGATTTGATCTTGTCCTAATGAGAGAAGAAGAGAAGAATGTCTTCTCTTTGGGTTTCTTTGAGAATCCTTCTTCTCCATCTTTTGTGAGGATTTTATCATCAGTAAAATCAGAGAGAGAGAGGCCTATAGAGCATGAAAAATGATTGAGGACAAGGTCTCCTCTTATCCTGGTATGGGGATGCATTCAGGACATCAAAGGTTGATGTGCTGAAAGAGAAGATCTGTCTTCTCTTAGGACAGTTTTTTTGTACATTTTATTTTTTGATTTTTGAGAGATCCAAGAGTTGAATTTTTTTCTCAATCCTTCATATATTCTTTATCTCTTAGAGGATCCAAGAGATCTGAAGAATACCTATTTGACTAACCATCAGAAGGGATCCACAAGAAATTAGCACTTCGAGCGGATCTTCATTTGATGAACCTCCAATTTTATTGCAGCCTCGTATGGATCACCTATAGAGGTCGGACGCATTTGCAGCTCGAAAGACAATAACAAAAATCAACCATGGAGTTCTCGACCTGTGTAAGGTAAGAGATATGATCTCTCCTCTCACCTAGATATGATCTAGGTTTTAGATCTAGAATCATTTTAGATCTGGGTATTGATTTGATCAATACCAAATCCTTTTATTTTTAGATTTAGAATGCATTATAACATATTATAGATCCTAGATGTAGGGTTTAGTAATTAGATTACATACATTTATAAATTAAATAATTTAATTTACAACTTTCACTGTGTTATTTTTCAAAATGTTTTGAAGTTCATGCACGAAACGCTACATTTTTTCTAATAAATTATAGGGACAATCCTTTAGTATTTGGGAAATACTAAGGTCCAGTGATTTATATATAGAAAAACTAACATGAAACATGTGGAATATTTTGATTTTAGTTAGATAAGGATGACAATAGGAAAGTGTTGAGTCATGAATTTATCCTAATTGGAGCAATATGTTGTAAAAGCTCCAAGTAGAATACTATAGCCTATTGTATTAGTAATGTAGAGTACATCATGGCATCTGATTCTCCTTGCTAGGTTGTGTGGTTGCATAAGTTTATTAGCAAGCTGGGAGAGGCACCCTCTATCGATGGTCCAGTCCTAATGTAGCATTAGAGCCATAGCTCAATCTAAAGAACCAAAGATGCACCACAGGATTAGCATACTCTGTATCACTATCATCTTTGATTTTAGATCAGGGTGAAGTTGACCTTTAGAAGATCGATGGAAAAGGAGAACTTGACCAATCCATTTGACAAAGCCTCGAAACTAAGGCATTCTACAAGTCAAGTGGAAGATAGGATATTTGATATTATTTTAATTGGATTTAGTCCAAGTGAGAGTTTTTAAAAAATGTGTCCTAAAGTCAATCATCTAATTTATGGATGATTGAAATTGGTATATGAATTATCAAATAATAATTGTTATTTAACTTATTCATTATAGAAGTTCTATCTTTCTTAAATAAACTCCTAAATTATGATGAAGTCCTTAGAATCATACTTAATCGATAAAGAAGAACTTATCGGATGGTTCTTAAGCTGTTCACGATCAAATGATAAGTTATTAACTAGGATGATAACTTATCAAGTGAAAGTCACTGTATGTCATATGCATTGGTTGTCCTCATAATCAAATGGTGTGGAGACATCGGGATGGCATTCAGATGAGATGTAGGGGTACATCTACACTGAACATGATCAATATAGTATTTTACTATCAAGAGTAGCTAGCTAAGGCCAATGGGTATAAGTGTCCCTCCAACTAGAAATCACCATGATAACTTGCAAGCAACTCTTTGTACTTTGATGCCAGACTATCTATATTTCTAATATAGGTTTAAAAGATTTTTGAATATAATTAAGTATTTATATAGTTGGTGTATGAGTCAATATGGGATTGACCACTCTTGATTAGCTTTAGGAAGTGAATATCTTGCTATGTTTCAATTTAGCAAAACCTAGGCCTGGATAATTCTCGTGAGGAGTCGTGGGATTTGCAAATATTGAAACATAATATGGATGACTTGTATGAGTGTCGATAGCTAACTTGAAGTTGTCTTGAGTACTATTGGTTAAAGGGATGAATTATACGGTAACCATAGGCGAGGATTCTAAGAATATTGCTTTGTATACATTCGACTTATCTGGACGTCGGGTACTATTGCTAGATGGTCATTTTTATTAGTATAGAAATTGATTCCTATGCTACTGACTTAGATTCAAACCTATGGGATCATGTATATAAGAGGTTGTTACCTGATCAAATGGTTGATCGATAATTTAGAATCATTCTAAGGTCAAATAATCAATACGATTGATGTTTGACCTAATGCAAATATTGCAGGAGGATCGATTAGCAATTGGATTGCTAATTAGCTTAATTTGATTGAGCAATCAGGCTAATATCAAGTTTAATTAAATTAGATTTAATTAGAATTAGTTTGAACTTAATTGGATTAAGTCTAATTGATTTATTGGATAAACAAATTACAAGGAAGAATAAGTCTTAGTTTAATTAGGACTTGAGTGCACCTAATTTCTAATTTAATTAGAAATTAAACTAGATTTAAATTTGATTAAATCTAATTTAATTAAGCTTCTAATTAGATTAGGATTTCCTATTAAATAGGTTGTCTCAAAACTATTTTGATTTGGGTTCTAAAGGTTTTGACCTAATCAAAATCGGAGAGTTCTAGTTAGACTAGGACTCCTCCCTTCTTTCCTTGCACCACTAAGTAATAGTCCATGCCATCTTTTTTTTTTTCAGATCTCTATGTGACTTCTTCTATGCCTAAAGTGTTATTCCATGCCTCAATATCTGAAGAGTTTGAATAATTTTTGACTTGGTCAAAATTGGTCTGGATTAGGATTCTAACTCCTCCCACACCACCTTATTTTGTGCGCCCTTTCTCCTGAATATTTCCATTCATTTTATCCTTCTTTTGGGCATTGATTTCTGGTTCTCCACATTGAGAAAGGGATGGGGGTGGCATCCAAAAGTTGGACGCCACCAAGAGACCTTCTAAGCCTAAGTTTTGACCTAGTATTAGTTATTTTTGTTATGGGCACCTCCTTTATAGGATATATGGACGTGAAAAATCTTCGGTAACACAAGGAAAAACTAGAAGAAAATAGAGAGATGGCATGGTGGTTTTGTTGAAAAATATGCTGGATTTCATGCTTATATTTCAAAATATTTTCAAAATAAATCATAGCGGAAGATGAAGATTAAACTATTTAATCTACTAAAGCATGTAATCTGATTACTAAATCCTACATTTAGGATCTATAATATGTCATAATGCATATATAAATCTAAAAATAAATCAAGGTTGGTATTGATCAAATCAATACCTAAATCTAGAATAGTTCTAGATCAAACCCTAGATTGCATCTAGGTCAAGAAGAGATCAGATCTCTTACCTTAGCATAGGTTGAAAACTCTATGGTTGATTTCATTGTATTACTTTATTGCTCAGAGCTGCACATGCATCAGGCCTCTACAGGTAATCCACACGAAGCTACAAACATAGATCAGAGGTTCATCGAACGAAGATCCACTCCAAATGCTTGCTTCTCGTGGATCCCTCCTGATGGTTAATCTAAAAATTATTCTTCTGATCTCTTGGACACTTCAAGAGATGAAGAACAGAAGAAGAAATAAGGAAGAAATCTAATTCTTGAAACTCCCAAAAATCAAAAAATAAAATATAAGAAAAATACCCTAAGAGAAGATAGATCTTCTCTTTTAGAATATCAACGATTGATGCCCTAAAAACATCTCTATGTTAGGACAAGAGAAGACCTCCTCTAGATTCTTTTCATGCTTCCAAATCTAACATTCTCTGATTTTTCTCATAGAAAAATCTTACAAAAGATGGAGAAGAAGGGTTCTCAAAGAAATCCTAAGAGAAGACCTTTCTTTTCTTCTTCTTCTCTCATCAGGACATGATCAGATCATGTTCAAAGAAGACCATCATGCTCCAACTCCTTGGGGCATCTATCCCCACACCCTCTCTCTCTCTCTCTTAGATTTTTTAATCACATAAAAAAATATATAAAGAAATAAGAGGTAAAAGCTTAAAGGAAAACAACAAGAGAAGACAATCTTTTCTTACCTTTGTCCCTTCAAGACATCAACTTTTGATGTCCAGATGAAGACCAAGGAACATGGCACCTCAACCTCCCATGCAAACCATCTTTCTCTCCTCTGATTTTACCATTGAAAAACCTTGGAAAATAATGCCATATATTCTCAAAAGGGGCATCCCACAAAATAAGGAAAGACTAGGTCAAAAGACCTAGTCAAACAAGAAAGTTAGGGGGCGTCCAACTCTTGGACATCCCCCCTCCTATTTTTCCTGCATGAAGATCAGAAAATCATGCACACACCAGGAGAAAAAGGGTGAAGAAAAAAACATTGGCATGGGAAAGCAAGGTGCTAAGATAGGAAGAGGTGGTGTTTAGGATTCTAGGGACTCTTTCAAAATAAGAAACTAATCCTAACCACTTTCCATACCAATTAGAAGCCTAATTAAATCAAATTTAAATTATATTTAAATTTAATTTAATTTTTAATAAAATTAGAAATTAGGTGCACTCAAGTCCTAGTCTAACATGAACTTCTTCTTCCTAGCAATTGGCTTATCCAATAAACTAATTAGACTTAATCCAATTAAGTCCAAACCAATTCTAATTGAATCTAATTCAATTAGACTTAATTTTAGTTTGACTACTCAATTCAATTGAGCCAATTAGCAATTCAAGTGCTAATCGATCTTCCAGCAATACTTTCATTAGGTCAAACATCAATTATATTAATTGTTTGATGTTAGAACGATTCTCAATCATTGATCAACAATCTAATTAGGTTACAACCTCTTATGTGTGTGATTCTATAGGTTCAAATCTAAGCTAGTAGCATAGGAACTGATTCCTGTATCAATCAAAATGACTATCTAGCAATGGTACCTAATGTCTGGATAGGTCGAATGTATGCAAAGCAACATTCTTAGAATCCTGACCCATGGTTACTGTATAATTTATTTCTTTGACTAATAATGCTCAAGACAACTTTAAGTAAGTAGTCAACATTCATACAAATCATCTCTATTGTGTTTCAAAATTTTGCAAATCTCATGACTCCTCACGAGGATTACCTAGGCCTAGATTTTGCTAAATTAAAACACAACGAGATATTCTCTTTCTGAAGTTAATCAGGAGTGGCCAATCCCATATTGACTCACATATCGACTTCACAAGTAGTTGACTAAACCCAAAAATCTTCTGAATCTATATTAGAAATACAGACAGTCTGGCACCAAAGTACAGTGAGTTGCTTGCAAGTCACCATGGTGATCTCAGGTCGGAGGGACACTTATATCCATTAGCCTTAGCTAGCTACTCTTGATAGTAAAGTGCTACATTGGTCATGTTTAGTGCAGATGTACTCTTACATCCCACCTGGATGCTATGCTGGTGTCTCCATACCACTTGGTTACGAGGACAACCAACACATATGGCATTCAATGACCTACACTCGATAAGTTATCATCCTTATTAATAACTTATCATTTGATCATGAACAATTTAAGAACCATTCGATAAATCCTCCTTTATCGATTGAATTATGGTTCTAAGGACTTCATTATAATTTAGGAGTTCATTTAAGAAAGATAAAATTTTTATGATGAATTAGCTAAATAACTATTATTATTTAATAATTCACGTACTAATTTCAATCATCTACAACTTAGAGGATTGACTTTAGGACACATTTTCCAACAACTCCCACTTGGACTAAAGCCAATCAGAATGATATCAAATATCCTATCTTTCACTTGAGTTCATAGAACTCCTTAGTTCCAAGGCCTTAGCAAATGGGTCGATCAAGTTCTCCTTTTTCATCGATCTTCTAAAGGTCAACATAACCCAAATCTAAAATCTAAGGTGAAAGTGATGCAGAGTATGCTATCTTATGGTGCATCTTAAGTTCTATAGCTTGAGCTATGGTTCTAGTGCTACATTGAGACTGGACCATTGATGGAGGGTGCCTCTCCTAGCTTACTAATAAACTTATGCAACCATACAGCCTACAAGTAGCATCAAATGCCATAATGTACTTAACGCTTATCTACGTACTGATGACGAGTTAAGCAGTATCTGTTAATCGGTATTCAGCGACCTCTACTATAATTTCTCTCTCAGCA
>QRFJ01005226.1:74909-99392 GCA_006176705.1 Cocos nucifera | reverse complement strand
GCACCCCTACACATCATAAGAACACCCCATCGAATGGAAGGAGAGGGTCTTTAAACCCTACTTTGTTCTTATGACCGGACGGCCAAGGGAACGCCTTAATCAGAAATACAACTAATCTACAAAAACTAATTAGATCTAAGCATATATCTCATATAAAAAATTCTAATTAAAACATATTTCTTGTATCATATCATGCATGTTTTCAGAAAAATAATAAATTAAATTTAAATTGATCTTATCAAATAAAATTTAATCTAGACCTATTTAGAACTATTCTACAACTAGTCTAAACATGCAACTATCATATCTCATATGAATAATTAAATTTATTTTTTTTTATTTTTAGATCTGATTATAATATTTATAAGATCAAAAAATAAATAAATAGATCTAAAAATATTTTCAAATAAAAATTACAAACTAGACTACACATAGAATAATTCTATTCCTAGTCTAGTTATGTATCTCATACATATTAGATCTAAATTATTTTAATTTTTTAATTTTTAATTTTAGATCTAATCATATCTCATTGATATCTAAAATCACTAATTTAATTAAATTAAATAAATAAATTTTATAAGAACCATGGCTCTGATACCAGTTGAAGGGAAATCCTGATTTCCCGGTCCAGGTTCGTTCAGATCTGATCAGATCAAGAGATATATTTCAAAAATTTTCTCTTTGATCTATATCAAATCTGGGATATTTCAGATCTGATTAATATTATTTTAATAAATAAAATAAATAAAAATAAATTAAATTTAATTTAATTTACCTGATTTGGGTAATCCTATTATCCTGTTGATGATCCTATATGCAGCAGAAGGTTCTGGATCTAGCCACGCAAGCGCCTAGCCTCTATCGGTATCCACTCGGGCTGAATCTGGAGATCCTCTTCTTCTCTATCACGTCTCCAAAAATCAGATCTGGATCTGATCTGGAGGATCTTCAAAACTCCTTTTGAAGATCAGCAGTCGTCCTTTGCAGCAGCGCAGCCTTCTTGCTTTTGATCGCCTTTCTCTTGCTTGAATCGCACCAGCAAAAATCCAAAACTCCTTTTGGATGTGGAGAGCAAGGGGAGAAGGTGGTTTAGCATGGAGAAGGAGGGGAGAGGCAGCCTTGGGGTGTATGGAAACTCTTTTCTCAATCTCATGTTAATCTGAGTTGGGTACAGGGTCTTATTTATAGACTAGCTATGATCCAACTCCTCTTCTTCCCAACCAATCACAACCCTTTGTGAAATCAGATCTAAATCTGATTGGTGGAAATAAAGTCCCCTGGATTCCTCCTTAGAGGGCGCCTAAGACCAGTCAAAGTTGGTTCTTAGAAGAACTCTAATTGGAATCCAAAAAGGAGATGGAGTCCTTGTCCAACAAGGACTCCTAGGCGCCTCCAACTTGGGCTCACGCCTAGGGTGGCGTGCGCCCTTCTCCTTGCCAGGTTCTGGCAGGGGACAGGCCCCCACCAGCTCTCCAATAGGTGCATGACATGTGGTCAAAAGTCAAAGTATCAATGGTCAACGTTTGACCAGTCAAAGGTAGACTTTTGACCAAAGTCAAAGAACAAGAAATGGCAGGTGACCAAAAATGGCAGGTAATATCTTATAAAATAAGACAACCTATTCTAACTTGGACAACCTCCAGTCAGACCATATGAAGGCCTCTGATTGAGCACAAACTCCTTTGGCTCAGACAGGACAACTTATTTATGATAGTAAAAGAAGAACGTTAGGTTCAATCGAGTGCTAGCACGATTTCCTTGAACCTAATTGAATCTCATTCAGATCAATTGAACTAGATCAGTTCAATTGATGATCACCAGACTCAAACCCTTATTTGTGTGACCCAGTTAGGTTCAGTTTTGTATGGTAATGGGATATGTCATGATCTCTATCATAGACATCATCGAAACTCCTTTCGATGGATCAGAACTCTTCTGATTCGAACAGCTAGAATGATTGATCATCTAAATCATTCTAATTGCTCCCAAAATCCACCAGTGACACCTAGCAGTATATGGTGGCAACCCATCAGAGCTGAATGCAAACCTCTTGGTGCAGCTACCTATGTGATTCAGTTCTTCTATCTTGAGCCCCGATCAGATTAGGGTTAAGGTGAACTCGTCAAACCCTAGTCTCTGTCATATGATGTAATCATTCGATTCGAGTCCAATGTGAAAATCTAAATAGAAACTCTTTCTATTATTTCACTCTGCCATGGCCATGGGCTTCTGGACTTGATTCTCATGATTATCATAGGGCTGCTCCTCTACCACCGAGGTAGATAGATTCCATCTTGATGCCATCCAGTTCCTACAATGAACATGCTATAGCCAACATACACCTCAGGGTTCCATATGGCTAGGAGACCGAGTAATGGTGTAGTCAAACTATAACACCCTCAAGGTGAACTGCCGATGCACCTCAGGTCAAAGAACCAGACACACTACTGCAGCATCGAGTCAGTCATTGACGAGAAGGTAGACTCCCTAATGACTACTCGAGGTGGTCACGCTCAGTGCCCTCGTTCTCTAACGAGTACCTGTACTCTCGCTCCGGTGTCTCCACACCGTAGACTCAAGACTCATCTACTAAAGAGAAGCGATTGTACACCAACTTTTTGGATCAATCACCATCCTCGTGATGATCCTATGGTCGGGAGCAATTTATGAGTTAATAATGATTATTGATGTCTTAAATTTTCAACTCTTGAAAATATGAAATTATCATTGCCATTAACTCAAAGGATGTATCACAGACACTAAATACACATATGTGATAGAAAATAACCCATTTATTATTTTAGTCAAAATTATAATTTTGCCCCTAGAAGTGTATTACAAGTGTCAGCCAATTCTGGCTTCTAGGGCACATATATAACAATTAGGATATTATTTTATATTCCAGAAGACCACAATGTGATTGTGAGTCGACATGCCATCTTTCTTGAAAAATAGTTTATTCAAGATAGCGGCATTGGAAGGCAGATCAAGCTTGATGAGAAAGTCTCACAAGCAGAACGAGCTAAGGACCAAGTGGAACCAAATCAGGTTGAGCCAATAAGAACACTACCTCCTCCACCTCGTAGATCGGAAAGAGTTTCCCATCCCCTTAAAGATACTTAGGTATTATTTCAGAGGAAGTAGAGAAAATGTTCCTCGTAGGTAATGGTGCTCATGGTGATGATCCCAAAACCTACAACGAGGCGATATCAGATATCGACTCCGAGAAATGGCTAGAGGCAATGCAGTCAGAAATTGACTCGATGCACTCAAACCAAGTCTGGACCTTGGTAGATCCACCAGAAGGTATAGTACCTATTGGGTGTAAATGGATCTTCAAGAGAAAGATTGGTGCAGATGGGAAAATGTGGAGACATTCAAGGCTAGATTAGTGGCAAAAGGTTATAGTCAATGCGAAGGCATTGACTATCAGGATACCTTTTCCCAGTAGCTATGCTAAAATCCATCCGCACATTGCTTGCTGTTGCAGCCTATTTCGATTATGAAATATGGCAAATGGACGTGAAAACGGCATTCTTAAATGGATATCTTGAGGAAGATATCTATATGGAACAGCCGCTAGGTTTCACATCTAGTGATACTGATCACAAGGTTTGCAAGCTGCAAAGGTCCATATATGGACTTAAGCAAGCATCTCGAAGCTGGAACACTCATTTCAATGATGTGATCAAAAAGTTTGATTTCATCAAAAATGAAGAGGAACCATGTGTTTTCAAAAAGGTCAGTGGGAGCGCTGTTGTCTTCCTCGTATTGTACGTGGATGACATCCTCCTTATTGGGAATGATATTCCCATGTTGACGATAGTCAAAATATGGTTGTCCAAGGAATTCTCCATGAAAGACCTAGGTGAAGCATCCTTTATTCTAGGAATTAAGGTCTATAGGGATAGACCGAATAGGATGCTAGGACTTTCACAGAAGATGTACATAGAGGAAGTACTAAAGAGGTTTAGTATGGAAAACTCTAAGAGGGGATTAATACCCTTCAGACATGGTATTCATCTTTCCAAGAAGATGTGCCCTAGCACACCTGAGGAAATAGAATGCATGAGCAAGATCCCTTATGCTTCTGCAATAGGGAGCCTCATGTATGCCATGCTTATGTACACGACCTGATATAGCCCATGCTGTGAGTTGTCACGAAGCAGATATCAGTCGAAATCCAAGGTGAAGAACACTAGACTTCTGTGAAATGTATCCTTAAGTACTTGAGAAGAACTAAGGATATGATTGTTGGTCTTTGATAATGAAGAACTCCAAGTCCAAGGGTATACGGACTCGGACTTTATGTCCGATGTAGATGATCGAAAATCAACATCTGGGAGTCTATTTTTGTGCAATGGTGGAGCTATCAGTTGAAAAAGTTTCAAACAAATAGTGATAGCAGATTCCACCATGGAAGCAAAACATATCGCTGCATCAAAAGCTGCAAAGGAGGCATTTGGTACAAGAAGTTTGCCACGGAGATTGGAGTGATGCCATCAGATGCCATTCCTCTGTACTGCAATAATAATGGCGCCATAGCCCTTGCTATGGAGCCGAGGTCTCATCAAAAATCCAAGCACATCGAGCGGCGATACCACCTCATCCGCGATTACCTCGAGAAGGGTTACATCGAGGTCAAGAGAGTTGACTTTGCAAACAATATGGCAGACTCGTTTACAAAGCCATTGGGCAGGCAGAAGATTGAAGCCAACCTTCAGAAGATGGGACGTAGATTTATAGCAAATTGGCTTTAGGTCAAGTTGGAGTTTGTTAGATATGAGTGCCCTAGAAGCCAGAATTGGCTGACTCTTGTAATGCACTTCTGAGGACAAAATTATAATTTTGACTATAAATAATAAAGTAAGTTATTTTACTATCACATAAGTGTATTTAGTGTCTGTGATACATCCCTTGAGTTAGTAGTAATGATAATTCATATTTTCAAGAGTTAAAAATTTAAGACATGAATTTTCATTTATTAACTCATAAAATGCTCCTGACCGTAGGATCATCATGAGTACGATGATTGATCCGAAAGGTTAGTGTACAATCACTTCTTTATAGTAGATAAATCTTGAGTCTATAGTGTGGACACACCGAAGTGAGAGTACAGATACTTATTAGAAAATGAGGGCACTGAGCATGACCACCTTGAGTAGTCATAAGAAAGTCTACCTTCTCGTCGATGACTGACTCGATGCTGCAATGGTGTGTCTGGTTCTTTGACCCGAGGTGCATCGGTAGTTCACCTTGAGGGTGGTATAGTTTGACTACACCATTGCTCGATCTCCTAGCCATTCGGAACCCTGAGGTGTATGTTGGCTATAGCATGTTCATTGTAGAAATTGGACTGCACCAAGATGGAATCTATCCACCTCGATGGATGAGGTGCAGCCCTATGATGATCATGAGAATCAAGTCCATAAGCCTATGGCCATGGTAGAGAGTGAAATAATAGAAAGAGTTTCTATTAAAATTTTCACATCAGACTTGAATTGAATGATTAAATCATATAATAGAAATTAGGGTTTGACAAGTTCACTTTAACCCTAATCTGATCGAGGCTCAAGATAGAAGAACTTAATCACACAAGTAGCTACACTGAGAGGATCATTTTTAGTTTTGATGGGTTGCCACCATATGCTACTAGGTGTCACTGGTTGATTTTGGGAGCAATTAGAATGATTTAGATGATCGATCATTCTAAGTTGTCTGAATTAGAAAAGTTCTGATCCATCGAAAGGAGTTTCGATGATGTCGATGATGGAGATCATGACATATCCCATTACCATACAGAACTAAATCTAACTGGATCACACAAACAAAGGTTTGGATTTGGATATCATCAATTAGACTAACCCAGTTCAATTGATTTGAATAAGATTCAATTAGGTTCAAGAAAATCATGCTAGCACATGATTGAGCCTAACATTCTTCTTTTTCTACCTTAAAAGTTATCTCGACTGAGCCAAATGAGTTTGTGCTCACTTAGGTACCATTACCTAGTCTAACTGGTGCTTGTCCGAGTTAGAAAAGGATTGTCTTAATTTATGAGATAAATTTGAGACAATACCTACCATTTTTTGTCACCTGCTAATTCTTGTACTTCAACTTGGTCAAATGTTGAACTTTGACTATTGGACATCTGCCCATGTGTCATGCACTTATTGGAGAGCAGATAGGGGCTTGTCCCCTCTGGAAATTGGAAAGAAGGGGGTGCACGCCTCATGGATAGGGACGTTGGAGTCCCATATGGATGGGACTTCAGGTTGCTTGTTGGATTCAAACTAGGTGACCCTCACCTATAGACTTTGACCAGACTTAGGCACCACCTTAGAATTAATCCGTGGATCTCTCATCCCACCAATCAGATTTAGATCTGATTGAACAAAGCAACATGATTGGTCGGGGTGATGTAGCACTGCATGGCGCAGCAGAGTCTATAAATAGACCCTATCTGCGCCCACTTTCAAAAGAGTTCATCTAAGCCCATGCCCCAAGGCTATCTCTCTCCCTTCTTCATGCCACCATCTAGCCCTCTCCCTCCTCTTCATGCCGAAGAATGTTGGGTTCTTCTGATTAGTGCGAGTCAAGCAAGAAAGGCTGACGAAAAAGGAAGAAGGCAACACTACTGCAGAGACGACGGATGATCTTTAGAAGGTGTTTTGAAGATCCTCCAAATCAGATCTAGATCTAATTTTTGGAGAAAAAAAAGAGAAGGAGAAGATCTCTAGATCCAGCCTGAGTGGATACCGATAGAGGCTAGATGCTTGCGTTGCTAGATCCAGAATCTCAGAGCTTCCGCAGGATCATCAACGGGTAACTAGATTATCCAAGATCAAGATAAAAATTAATTTAGAATTAATTTAGTTTTATTTTCTTAATTATCAGTTTATAAATTAGATCTGAAAAAGTGTCAGATCTGATCTAAATTTGAGAGAAAATTTTTGAAATATGCCTCTCGATCCAATCAGATCTTAACGAATCTGATCCAAGAAATCAGGATTTTCCTTCATAGTGGGGTTGGTCCTGGTCCAATACATAAGTCAACTTTTTCGAATGCAAAAAAATTTTGAAGTTCTTTAGCCAATCCTTGTAAATTGTCTGGTCAACTTATGGGTATCTAGGATTTGGGATAGGGGTTTTGATGCAGATTTTTTCCTATAGAGAGTCAAAGTTTCTAGTTAAACTTATAATTTGACTCAACCAATTTATTTAGGAGCTTTATTTTTAAACAAATTAGGCTCTCACTATTTTCTCGAATCCCTACACTCTCTTAGTAGAGATGCAAAAATCTCTACGATCATTGATTTCTAGTGGGTAGTACGATCTCACCGACTGGCTCACCACCTCACCTATTAGTTATTGGTGATGGATCAACCAATGAGTGGACAACTCTTGTCCAATATTTTTCTAAACATGATGCACCCAAACCTAATCTCTAATTTATAAAGATCACCATGCCCGAAATATTGCTCCACTCCTTGGTTAAGTCATACCCACCATTTTCTTAAATTGGATTCCTTATTAGGTTCCTCACTGTATTCAAAATATTGAGCCCAGCCCATCTTCCAATCCATAGCATCCAATGCCTAATAGACATGGTTGCATCTTTTTGGTATAACTGAACCACTGTATCCAGTCGAGAATAATCAACCCTAGGAAGAGCCCACACATCTATAATGGTGGAAGACCTAGGACTTAATATTTTCTTAGGGAGATTTGATTTGGTCTCTTAGACTCAACTAGTCATAACATTTATGACTAACCTAATGGCATAAGCTAGCTCGAATTGTTAGCCACCTCAAACCAGAACTGGATCGACTCAATCGGCCAGGTAAGTCAGATCAATTGTAGGAATATGCCATTAACTTACCATGAACACATTCAGGTCGAGTAGCTTCTAATTAAATACCACTAGTCATATTTACCATACTTACCTTAGACACCGACTTGTCTGACCAAAACTGATCGGGTTAGCTTACAATACAAACTCAAACCTTGGAGCCAAATAAGGACTTAACTTGATCAACCACATGTGACTATTAAACAACCTTGATCCAGACTTAATCCTATTAGGCTAGTCAAATCTAAACACTCTTGACCCCACCTAAGCAACTCTTGATTCAGTTTGATTAACCGCAAGACCAAATTAATCTATCCACACCCAAACCCATGATTTATGAAGATATCTTAGATCTAAAAATTCATTATTTTTTTATCTAATTAATTTTATAAATTTTATTCTTAATTAAGTTTAAGGGTTCAATAACAAAACATGTATAAAAAAATTCTAGAGTTTCAGGATCTATGGTTTTGCAGAAAAGTAAGTTTTGAATTTCTGATTAAGGGCAAACGTGCAGCACCGCTACACACCATAAAAGCATCCCATCGAATGAAAAGAGAGGACCTTTAAACCTTTCTTACTCTTATGACCAGACGGCCAAGGAGAATGCCTTAATCAGAAATATGAACTATACTAAAAAACTATTAGATCTAAAGCATATAATTGTTACATGATTTAAGATCTAATCTATACATGCTTTGCATACATCTCATGTATCAAATTTAACATTTAAATTTATGTTTTAGATCTGATTACATCTGATGTAATATCTAAAAATAAAATTTTAAATGATCTCATCAGAAAAAAATTTTAATCTAGACTACTCATGGCATAGATCTATGTAACTAGTCTAGACATGCATTGTATATGTCATACAAAAGAAAATTTTAAATGCATCTCATGCTTTCAAATCTAATTATATCATATATAATATCTAAAATATGACTAATCTAATCACATAATCTTCAAAAAATTAAATGAATATTTCATAAAATTTTTTATCTAGACTATGAGGTTAAACTAGAGATCTAGTCTAGACACATGTTGCCTATATCACAGATATCAAAATTTTAAATTAGATCTTATGTTTTAGATCTAATTACATATAATATAACATCAGAAACTTAAATTATCAAATCATAAAAAAATTAAAATAGATCTAATCTAAAATATATTTGAAAACTATCATGATATAGAATAATAGATCTAGACTAAAACATGCGTTGTTTATGTCAAACATATATATATAAAACATCTAATTTTTAATTTTAGATCTAATTACATCCTATGTAACATCTATAAATTAAATAATCAAAATATAAAAATAAATTTTAGATCAATCTGAAGATAGATCTGAAAGCAACAACTTGACTCTAATACCAGTTGAAGGAAAAAATGGATTTTCCTACCTCAGGATGCATATGATCGGATCAGATTTACAGCAGAATAATTTTTTTTAAAAATTTTCTATGATTTGATCAGATCTGAGAGTTCTCTAATCTGATTAGATTGATCTAAAATTAGAAATAAAATAAAAATAAAAATAGTGATAATAGTTATCATCTGATTAGGTAAACTATTTACCCATAGTGATGATCTGATGACTGATCCGAGATTCTGATTAAGTCGCGTACATGCTTGGCCTCTACCAGTGTCTACTCAGGTCAGATCTAGAAGTCTCCTTGTTTTGGATCTGATCTCCAAAGATTAGATCAAATGTCTTTCCATAGAATCTTCAAAACAAACTCCGAAGGCAGCATGTTCGTCTGACGAACACCATCATCTCTCACTGATCTTCGTGCTAACAGGACTTGATCTTTGCTTGCAGGTTTTGCCCAACTCTTAGGCATGGAGAAGACGGAGAGGATTAGATGAGGGAGGTGGGAAGATGAATATTTTGACAGGGCTTCACCATAGAGAAATGGCGATGCACAACAGCTTGCGCAGGGCCCTATTTATAGACTTAGTCAAGAGTCCCTTTGCATATAACTTTGAACAGGTCAAAGTTTAACATGCAATAGGACTCCTCCATGATCTCCACACCCCGCACCCCCTTTTTTGTCAAATTTTTGATGCAAAAAAATGAAGAAAAATGGTGTGGAACAATTTAGGATAAGATTAAGTTAGCGCGCAACTCTTATCTCCCAAGAGTTTGAACTATTCAAACTTTTGACCCATTCAAACTTGATTCGAATGGGACACCTCCATACATATCCATATGGGGTGCACGATCAAAAGGGGCATGTTCCTCTTATTCCTTACATAAATTCTATATGGACGTGCGCCCATAGATAAATTCTAGGGAGCGCACGCCATATCTCTTCTTTCCTACATGCGCACGGTCAAAAGGGGCATGTGCCTCTTATTCCTTACGTAAATTCCATATGGACATGCGCCCACATGTAAATTTTAGGGGGCACATGCCATATCTCTTCATTCTTGCATACTAGGTCAACATTTGACTCTTATCTTGTTCCCATCTTATGGAATTAGGACAAAACCTTTTCTAGTCCCATCTAATGGATTTATGTCAAGTCCTAATCTTGTTAGAATAATCCTTGATCAGACCAAGACTTTGTCCAATCAAATAAAAAGAAATCCATCTAGAATTTTCTAGAGAGGCTTGTCCAAATTTCATCTCATGATTTTAGGACAAGCCCTAATATGGAAAAGAAAACTCTTATCTTATTCCCATCTTATGGGATTTAGGATAAGTCTTGATTAGGTCAGGACAAGGTCCAGTCAGATCAAGATAAATCTCTATAGAGTTCCTGGATAAGCCTTGTCCAAAAAGTTTCACAAATTAGCAAGTCTTGTCCTATTTCCATCCGATGGATTAGGACAAGCCTAGATCAGGTTAGGATAAGACTTTTCTAATTTGGACAAGTTCTGGTCAGTCTAGGACAAATCTATACAAGGCTTCTGGGTAAGCCAAATCCAACTTGGCTCAATTGAGATGATCCAGAATGACTACAAAAGAAGAATGTTAGGCTCAATCGTGTGTTAGAATGATTTTCTTGAACCAAATTGGATCTAATCTAAATCAATCATACTGGATTAGCTCAATTGATGACATCCAGATCCAAACTCTTGTTTGCATGATCCAGTTAGATTTAGTTCTGTATGGTAATGAGACATATCATGATCTCCATCATCGACATCATCGAAACATCTTTCAATGGACCAGAACTCTTTCGATTTACTTAATTGGAATCGTCGATCATCAAGACAATTCTAATTGATCCCAAAATCCACCAGTGACACCTAGCAGTATATGGTGGCAACCCATCAAAATTGAATAGCAAACATTTTGGTGTAGCTACCTATGTAATTGGGTTCTTCTATCATGAGCCCCGATGGTATTATGGTTAAGGTGAACTCGTCAAACCCAACACCCATCATATGAATGAATCATTCGATTTGAGTTCGACGTGAAATCCTATTAGTAACTCCTTTCTATTATTTCACACTATGATGGTCAAGGATTTTAGAACTTGATCTTATGATCATCATAGGCTACTCCTTCTCTACCGAGATTGATAGATCCCATCTGGGTGCGATCCAATTTCTACAATGAACATGCTATAGCCAACATATACCTCAGAATTCCGAATGGCTAGGAGTTGAGTTATGGTATAGTAAAACTATAACACCCTCAAGATGAACTATCAATGCACCTCAGATCAAAGAATCAGACACATGCTACAGCATCGAGCTAGTCTTCGACGAGAAGGTAGGCTTCCTTCTGACTGTCCGAGGTGATCACGCTCAGTGCCCTCGTTCTCTAATAAATACTTATGCTCTTACTTTGGTGTCTTCACACCTTAGACTTAAGATTCATCTATCCTAAGAAAGTGATCATACACTGATCTTCCAGATTAATCACAATCCTCGTGATGATCCTACGATCGAGAGCAATTTATGAGATTATTATGATAACACATGCCTTAAATTCTCAATTCTTTAGAATATGTGTAATCATGCCTATTAACTCAATGGATGTATCACCGACACTTTATATACAACGTGATAGAATAAATAATTTTTAATTAATTTTAAGTCAAAATTATAAAAATGTCGCTAAAAAGTATTTAACAAGTGTCAGCCAATTTGGCTTCTAGGGCACACATCTAACAATTTAAGTCCTCCTTTCCTTTCTGGTTCTCACCTCCCTTCCATTCGAGAGTTTTGGTTTCTTCCTCCTCTGGTTCTCCCCTTTCTTTCTAGTTACAAGCATTCTCCCGCTTGGTCTTCACCGTGCTTATCATCTCTTTGCCCTTTTCGATCGACCTAGGTTAGTTTCGTCATCCTTCCTTTTGATTACTCCCGCATCCTTTGCTTCTCGTTCTTTCAGTTTCCTTTTAGAAGTTTCCACGTCTTATTTTTCTTCATTTTCGAGGAATTTTCTTGGGTTTAGTTCAGTCCAGATGTCCACTGAAACTTCTCAATCTACTAGTTCTTGGAGTTCGTCCAGTCCAGCCTTCCTAGACCCCATCCCCATTGTAGAGGTTGGTCTTGGAAGTATGTCTCATCAACCCTTCACAGAAGATACCATTCCTTGTGCCCTGACCCCAAATGTCATTTCCTTAATTAGGATTCAGTACAGGATCCCTCTGGAGTATGACCTTGAACTTTCCAAATTGGGTGACCATGCGAATTCTCCTCTGGTCAATCGATTTTGATTATATTTAGAAGCTCTGCACGCCGGACATTGACTTCCACTCCTCCCTTTCGTGGTTACTCTTTTTTGCTATTTGAACATTTTTCTTGCCTCTATAGCATCAAATTTCTCTAGGTTCATGATCGGATTCCTTTCTCTTTGCTGTCTAGCCAAGTTCTATCCGATCGTCTCACTCATTAGAAATTTTTACATCTTCAAATGTCATCCTTCTGCAAAGAACTAGTGGTACTTCTTCCCTCAGTTTGGCAAGAAGGGGTTACTGAAAGGTACCCCTTCTTCCATTCATAACTAGAAGAAAAAGTATTTTTTCATGCACTATCTGACCTTGCTATTAGATCTTCCTCCTTAGGATTATATTAGGAAGTCAGTTCGTCGAGCTCCTAGCTTAGATAGAGTAGATCTTGATTCCTCTAATAAACATAAAACATACCGAGCTCCTCTTCTTCCCAACCTTCTGAAGGAACAAAGTTTAACCTAGATTTGAGTCCCTTTGATCCTACTGGTACATCTTTCTACTTTTCAAATTCTTCGTGCAGTTTCACATATATGTACTATCACTGATCGTGATTCTTTTTCTATTATAGAAATGAATACTGAAGCTGCCAAAATACTCACCAAGAGGCTTTATGCCCAGAAGAGGAAAGAAAAGTACTAGGTGGTAGCTCGAAGAGGGCAAAGGTTGGTTCTCCAAGCTCTCTGATCCCTATCGACACTGCCGCTGCTTTCGAGATTGCTGCGAGCATCGAGGTTGCCCCAACTACTGAGGTCGACACTATTAGTGCGGGTTTCATGCCTCTTGCACCCTCGGGCCCTTCTAGTGGAGACTAAACTCTAGAAATTTCGATTGAGGGAGAGATAGGGGAAGGAAAGAAGAAAAAGAAAGCTATCACAAAGATGCTCCGCAAGGCTCTTCTGGCAAGCCAAGCAATGACTATGGTGGATTAGGAGAAGACCCTTTCGATAACCTGAGGATCATCTAGGATTTGACTGACAAATTCACCATGCCCAAGGTGGTGGACTGCATGGCCGACCTTGACCCTCGATAGCTTATTTGGGGTTCTCTTGGGACCATCCTCATGGTGACTGCTTCGTTGCTCAACTTTTTCTCTCCTCTTCTCTTCTACTTTTTAACATCAACTGTCTGTTGCAGTTGGGTCACCAAATGCTCGCCCTTATCAAGGGGGCATGCCACCAGGAGGTGAAAGCATGGAATGTTCAGGAGGATCTTCGAGCCGAGGTCAATGATTTTCAAGAAAAGGCCACCGAGGCTGAGAAGGCAGCGAAAATTGGGAGTCTCCAGGGCATACTTCAGAAAGAGGAGTTTGTCTCAGCCAGACTTAAGGCTGCACTAGCCCTAGAGGAGGAGAGGAAGAAGGAATCTAAGATTAAAGTCATCGAACTAGAAGCTCGAATGGCGAAGTTGATCTCGGAGGCGATGACCTAGGCCGTGGAAGAGTTTAAGGCTTCTTTCGAAGTAAGGAATTTGAACGTTGAATTTGGCCAGCAGGCATTCATCAAGGACTTCGAGCTTTGTGAAGGTAGGGTGGCCCAGAGGTTCCCCATGCTCGACCTTGAATTTTTGGATGAGGAGGAGGACGATGTAGAAGCAGGACCGTCCGATGCCGCAGTCGATCCTTCCTCCACCAAGCCTACTTTTGGTATGTTCGAACCAGCCATGGAGGTGCCTAAGCCAATTTAGGAAGCCAAGGTAGCCGTGAGTGCTCCGACTTCGTCTGACGCCATCCATTCTATGGTTGAAATCCTCGAGTAGTTGTACATTTTTCTTTTTTCTTTTTTTTGACTTTATACTCAGAATTTTTGATTAAATAAAAGTGAATTTCTTTTTTGTCTATCCTTTGAGCATTTTTCATACTTCGAATGTAGTCTTCCATCAATGCTAATCCACTACCTCAGGGGGTTCTCTTGAAATCTTTAATAAAAAGTCTGGGGAAGAAAGTCCATCATCTGAAGAAGAAGTTGAAGAAGTTGGAGGACGACCTTCAAGCTTTGTAGAAGAATGCTTCAGAGGCAACCAAAGAGGTCACTCACCTCCGAAACATGCACATGAAGGACTCCATGAGTTTTAGCATTCAAAAGGAGAGCTTCGAGAGAAAGCTGGTTGAACTCTGAAAGAATGCAAGTGACAAATCCTGGGCACTGATGGTGAAGATCAGCTCCCTCGATATTTAACTCAAGATAGCGAAGGAGAAGATTCAACTTCTAGAAGGGAGCTCATCGTGGTCCTTTAATAAGGTATGATTCGAGTGGGACTGATCAACGAGGTTCTCCATACTTCAAAAGTAGTTGCATGATGCTAAGCTCACATATGAGACTTACCAATTGGGCTGGAGTGATAGGATATCCAAGCTAGAACAAAAGCATCGTGCCTCCAACGATGAAGTAGCCTGGCTCCAATAGTGACTTGATGATGGCTTCTAGGCTGGTATAAGAAGGGAGGTCGAGGAGACCATCTCCTTGAAGAGGATCGTTGGCGAACACTTGGAGTCGATCGGTGCAGAAAAAGTTGAGTTGCAGTGGCTAAAGCTCGATCTGACTTCTGAGCATCAGGCCAGCAAGGATGGGGAGGCCGAGTCTGAGGTCCTGACGGAGAGGCTACAAGAGTCAAAGGAGAACTACCACCGAGCCAATAGAATGTCCAACGATAACATGATGAGGAGGAAGCTCGAGGAGGAGGTCGATCATTTAAAGGAATCTTTGGTAATGGCCACCAGTCTAAAGTCTGAGGAGTCCGACCCTTCCTAAGATTTTGATGGCCTTTCTCTTTCTACCCTCAATTTTTTTTAGTGTAATCAGTCTTGTCAATCTATGTTTTGCTTATAATGAACTTATTTTTGTAATGAAATGGTATCTTTTTTGTTATTTTTATTTTGCATGAATTCGAAGCTTGCTCGTGGCTCTACTTTCTTTACTTTATTTTTCTTTGTGTTGTCTTCTAATGAAGTGGTTATTGTGGATGCCTATCCGAGGTCCTTTGTGCAAACCCAAGAGCAATTTTTCTTCATGCGCCTCATACGGTCAGATAATTGTAGGAGAAATACATGTAAGGATCGATGATAGGATTTCTTCCTTCTACGGGTGCTGGCACAAAGGGTCTCATCCCTGATGTCAAAACATCTGGCCCAAATTCAGAGCAGCCCCCCGCATTCTACACAGTGCAAGTGCCAACGTTTCTGATTTTGCTCTGATAAGAAGGTGAAAGGCAGGTGCTTCTCATCTGTCTTCTGAAACCAAAGAACGATCCTCTTGCTGATTCTTGATTGTAAACCCATCAGCCCAGCTCCCAGACTTAATTACACCAAGGGATAATCTAGCTCATGACATCAAAATAATGAAGATTGTTGGGTAAGTTCTAAGAGCAGAATTAAATAGGATCCACATTTTAAAAGAAAATGGGTAAATCAATCTATTAAATCCTTAAGCCGGTGTGAAAGATCATTTATATAAAACGAAATTATATCAATCAAATAGGACTACCTGAAGCTGTAAATCTCACGTTCAGTGGAGATTTAATCTGCAAACAACGAAAGCAGAACTCACCAAAGCTATCAAAAGGAAGCCAATTTTGCCAATCAAAAATTAGTGTTTTCGAAAGGCCATAAGAAGTTGTCCCTCATCAAGAAAAGATCATCACGATTGCGTCTTCTAATGGGAATTTGAATCGGACGTTATAGAAGAAAGTATCAGAATAGCTAATATGTTACCAGACGGAATGGAGAGAAACGCTTGACTCACCAAAGAGCTTCTGCTAAAAGGGGGTCGATTGGGACTTTTCTCTCCGCGGCCGCTTCCTCTCAAATGGAGGCAACTGTTACATTACTTTTACCACCACCACAATATCACATCCGTTTCCTTCCCCTCGAAGCGCCCAAATATTGAATTTTTCTGCTCACAAATTTCCGTCCAAATCTTTCGATTCGCCTTCCAGCCTTGGCACCTTGGAATCCTCAACAGGTGACAACTTTCTATTCAAGCTCCACCGCCGGAGCTCCCTGGAACCGTCCTGCTGGGGTTCGGATCTCGCGACGGCCTCCTCGGGAACTTCCGTCGGAGAAATAAACGACGGAATCTTTGCCCGAGGGCCGAAAACCATGTGGGGCTCCCTTTGGTGAGCCCGGCGATATCGGTTGCGGAGAGCACAGCGCCCTTGAGGGTTCTGAAAGATTAGGGTTTTCAAGTCACCGGCGCGGGCGGACTCGAGCCGGGGACCCGACGGGCGGCCTCGAGGGCGACGAGGGAGACAGCGCGGAGGAGGCGGCTGAGGTCCTGGACGCGGCGTGCCATGAAGGCGGGGAGGGGATGCTGCAAATCAACGGGCGCTTCCGCGGGGACGGTGCGCAGGGTGAAGGCGTGGGTGCTGCCAAATTTGCGCGCCGCCCCTGGGGAGTAGGGAGAAAAAACAAGAGCCGGCGTAGTTGCGACAGAACGGTGTCCAGTAAAATGTCACGTGTGACGCTGCTCCACGCCGCGTTGCCGTGAATGCCTCGCCGTATAAGCTTACCTGCGACCGCTCCGAAATTGAAAGATCTTGAAGCTGGCTTCCATATTTTTTTTTTTTTTTTTTTTTTTTTTTTTTTTTTTTGAGAGCCAGCTTCCAATTACAAATGAGTTACAACGTAAAAAACGAAATCTACAAAAAACTTTGGCGATGTTTTTAATATATTTCCACTAGTATTGGAACTTGTTTCGCTTAACTCATTGATCGGCCACCCTTGTGAAGGTTTGTGGCCATCCTAACCGAAGGGCAGCAAAATAAAGAAAGTGCAGTAATTAAAAACGTAATGCATGCTTTAGCTAAAAGCTTGCGGTTTTACTCTATGTACCTTTTTCTTAGCTGTGCTTATGGGGCAGTCTCATGGTGCACCACCAGTTGAGTTACATAGAAATCATTAACTATTCAACCAAAAATACACTTCAGTTCGAAAGTTATTATCATCCCTTGATTCCGAGAACATCATGAGCCGAGTCATGAGGTGAGAGTCATGGCAACAATCGCTACATATTTATCAAAGAACATATCTCTAAAAAAAATGCAAGATATTTTAGATCGATATCAATGCATCACAACGGAATACCTCAAATATTGATTATTTAAAATCAAATTTATCTCATGCAAAATTTCAACAATATTAGAAGGACTTAATATCAATTAAATCTTAAAAAAATATCATAAAATATAATAGTAAGTTTTATATCTAAAACTCGATTGATATTATTGGACTCTTGCTTTCTAACTCACTTCCAAAGTAATAACGCCATGTCCATGAGCTGATTCTAAAAATAAATGAGAGATAGTGATAAGCTGATATGCTCCAGTAAGTAAATGAATATCTTTCAAGATATATTTCATATAATATATTATTTAAAAATAAATACATAAATATTATACAAATAATATTTTATGCTATATTCAATGCAAAATCAAATCAAATTTCAAAATATTCATATTCATTCATAATCATAATTTTAAATTCAAAACAAAATAACATATAACTCAACAACCTTGATATGAACTACGACTTTCTCTATGGCAAGGGAACTAGAACAGTAAGCTCAACCAGTAGTGCCCAACATAATAACCTCTATTGGTAGGGTCAAAATCTAATGCACCATCCTCATTGGTAGTGATCTGGAACAAATCAGTTAGGCTGAGAGCACAAATTCGATCTATATAAAGCATTTTTTGTAAAATAAACATAAATATCATAGATGCCTTTCGATATATGCATATCTCACAATAAATGAATAAACCATAACATTTCAGAGAATTAATTATTTTGTTCCAAATACAGGTTCATAAAGCATGCATCTTTCAAAGACTACTTATTTGCTTTCAAAAAATAAATAATAAATATCTTGAAAAAAATATGATTTAGTTATTTACCTTTATAAAACATTAAATGGATAGATTCATTTAATCCCTAAAAGGCATCCTTCAAATCTAATTTATTCAAAATATTATTCCTTCTAATCAATTTTATAAGCCCATAGCCAATAATAATTTCTAAGTTTCAAATACCCTTACAAGATCTGATCAAAGAGCAGTAGCATTCCACCATCTAGGTTGGGTCAGTATAGGATAGTTTATCAAATCACGATTGAATGAAATGGTGAGGTTTAAATAGAAGTTAAATAGTGATCAAGATCAGTCACTATCGCGACAAGAGCTCTAAGTGGAGTCAATACAATTGATTGGCAATCATGATCAAATTTGAAATCAAAGCAACTTTAATAAATCAAGAAATTCACTTTGAAATATAATGATTTGATTAGAGATAATAAGGATCATGTCTTGTGATATTGAACAAAGAATTGAATGATGTAAGGCATGTTGCTGACTAAATTTAGAGGGTGTTCAGATCTTACGAGAATCAACTTTAGACTCAAAGAAATGGATTAGATTATTAAGTTCATAAAATCAATATAGAGAGAATATCAGAAGAGATAGTGTTATGCTACAGAATTGATTTGATGGACTATAAAAATATTTGAGAAGAGTACTAATAATTTTATTTTACGAAGAAGTTTAAATTATAATATTTCAGAATTATACAAAAAATTTTAGGTTGATAAAAAATGCTTGAAGAAAAGGCTAAAGCTATAATTATCATCAAGTTGGAGAAGTTAAAATGTGTTATTACAAAGAGCCTTAGAGATCTTTAGAAATGACTTCAGAATGGTTTGAAGGCAATTATCAGAAGCTTCAAATGAGAAAAATTGAAGAAAACCAAAATCAGGGCAAATGAGTCAACCCCTAGGTATCAATACTCCTTTTTCTAAAAAGGCTACGCATATTCTGTTTCTAAATCCGGCCATGCTAAAAGGAGATCATCCATGGGTTAACCCTCTGCCAAGGAACAATCCATGGGTCGATCTCTATTATTCTATAGGCCAAAAGTAGAAACGGATCATTTTCTACTCTAACCATAAGGGACGACCGATAAGGTTGAACTCCTAACGATGAAAAAGTCCATAACGAATTAGTTTTTGGTCCATTTTTGAAAAGATTTAATGCCTAAATAATTGCTTCCAATGGCTACAATGACTACTATTTACTCTCTAGCATTAATTGAAGATAAAAAGCTTTCAAAGAAAGAACAAAAATAAAATCAAGAAATTTTAGCCCTAAAACAATCTCAACTCTAAATGCCTTTAGTTACATAAAAAGTGGGCGTCCGCAAGGTTGCTGGAGAATGAATAGTCAGGATCTTGCCGAGTACGGAACATGTCAGACAAAATCCTGGCTGAAGGTGGGGGACTCAAGCATGGATCCGGTCGATGATTAAGTTAGTACATACTGGCCAACAAGAATTGGGAGTACTCAGGGAGAGAGAGAGGAGAGAAGAAATGCTTCGAGAGAAAGCGTATTTGGAGGGCCTTATTTATATATGGAGCCTATAATAAAACTAATAGCGACCGCTAATAAACCGAATGTCAGTAGGCTGTTTGAGCGCATTCAGAATTTATTACAGAGAGTGGACTGTCATTTGTCACCACTTACTAGTGGTTGGATATCATTTGTTGAGTTGGCCAAAAGATCAGAATACTTCCAAGCTTAATCATTGGTCACTTGAACTTGATACTATATCAATTGGAAGTTTTAAGATCGGATGAATTGAGCCTTGTGATCATTCTTTGGGATATCAATGGTGTTTGAAACTTATAGATCTGACATTCTGATTCATGCCTGTAACTATTCTAGAGTTTAGCTGTCTTCAAGATTGGCTAGTGATGGAGATTGGTAAGCTTTAATTTTGAAGTTGTATTGAGAAGTTGAGGTCGAAGAAAATAACTAGATGGCCAGCTACAGAATTGGATCCCTAAATTGAGATTCAAGGTCAACCAAAATTGGGAGCCAAAAAAATAATTAGGTTTCTTGATTAAAACCATGCATGAAAGTTGCTTCAGTTCGTTTTTGACAAGTTTTGGCAAAGTTTCCAAGGTTGGCCAAATAGTTAAGGTCGGACATTTTGAAACACTTGGGCATTATGGAAGTTGGTCTGCCGTCTAATCCTAAATTGAAGCTCAGAAATAGATGAATATTGAATCTCCTTGCTAAAACTCATCTAGTTGAAATTCACAAGATTTGGGGTTTTAATGAAATTTGCTAAAATGATGACACCGTTATTAGCCCTAAGCTGAAGGTCGGGGTAAAGATGTTTGACTATCATATAAGTTTGGAATATCAACTAAAAATTATAAGTCATTTCTGGAATAAGCTATCCTGCGATTGAAGTTCGAAAAATAGTCGAATTTAGGATTGATCCTTTGGCATTAAGATGGACTATAGGAACTAAACTTGTTTGAACCTCAGATTAGATTAACACCATTGACCTAGATGGCATTATTCAAAGAATCACATAAGGTTGATCCTTACCTCTTAAGATTTCGGTGGAGGCAACTATTTACCTCTAACACTTATCTTCGAATAACTCTAAGTTCGAAGTTCCGGATGAAGGAAGTAACGCATCATTAGCGGTTGCCTGAAGTTTCATTCTACACTTTTTCGCCTTCGGATGTGATAATTTTTTTGGATTACTATTAAATTAGCGCAGACAGCTTCTTTACAAATTGCAGAATGACCCAAGAACAACCTTGATTTTAAAATCCTCTTTGGCGTGGAGCTCAATCATGCAGCATATAATTATTTCATCTGACATCGTGTAACTATAATAATAACTGGACATACAAAGGTCGGGATAAATGCAATTGGAATGATTCAAAGCATCATGATATTAGCCTCACAAGAGCAACTATCGGCTATTTAAACTTTTTGCCTTCCTCTCTTTCCCCATTCTAAGCTCTTCCTCCTCTGTCTCTCTCATCTATCATCGTCTTCCCCTGGCTTCGGCCGCCTTCACTCTTCTTTGATCTCTAGCCTTAAATTATCTCACTCTCCATCCATCCATCTGCTGACATTATGTGTCGGATCAAGCCCTTCACCTACTAAAGGTATGTTTCCAACCTCGTCCTCCTATATTTTAGGATCCTATATCTCGTGCTTTTAGGAAATTTCTTTTTAGGTCCCGACTATTCTTGCTTTATTAGTTCCTGAAACTTTCTCTCACAATTTTTCTTATGCGATTGTGTTTTAATTTTGACTTGATTTCTTTTGCGATTCCCCAAACTATATCGTGGATTCCTGAGTGTTCTTGATCTTTATCGATATTCCTTCAAAGCTGAACCCTTCAAACAAATCTAAGGTTGATTTTTCGAACTAACGATGAAACTCATACTGACCTTCCATTCCGAGGACTATATACCCCTCCATCCTCTTTATTAAAAAGACCTTTCACTCATTCCAAACACCGATAGGCAATTTTCTCTAAGTACGAAAACTATAGTGAGCTATCAGGCTGGATGGAAGAATTTTGTTCTCATTCTCCAGGCTAGCTTGGTTTTATATCAAAGCTCCTATGAGCTGGACTTAGCTTGCCGAGATTCCTTTTTTCTAATGGAACTCTTCTGCTATTTCAATATACTTTTTTCTCCGTAGTCCCCAACTCTAATTCGCTCATCATAGATTTCTAAGTAATTTGCTTTCTGACTGAGGTCAACCTACAAATTTTTTTTTATTTCGAAACCTTCTTCATCCTTGAAAAACATCACCTACTACTAATGACTGGTGGCAATGTTTTTTCCCCAGATTCCAATAAAGAAGGGGTTGAGTAAGGGTACTGCCTTCCTCCATTCATAACTAAAAGAAGAATTCTCTTTTGTTGTCAACCTATTAATTGAATTGAGAACTTCGCTCAGTTGGGTTTTTCAGCTTGAGAGTCCATCTCACAATGCTCTTGGGTTAGAAAGGGGAGATGCTGGATCTATTAAAATCTTAAAAAGGATTGTAACAAAGTACCCCCTAACTCAATTGCTATCTAACCTGACTCTCTCAACTTAGCACTGAGGCCCACTAACCCAGAAGGTAATTAGCTATTTACTTTCCTTTATTTTTTTTTTATCTCTATTTAAGCTTCTGTTGTTCTTATTGATAGAGATGACCGCCTAAAGAACTTAACTCCCTTGAGGTGGGTTGCCTAGATCAAGAAGAGAAAAACTTAAGCTCGACTGGCTCATCTAGAAAGCGCAAAGCTTCTGAATCAGCCAGCGCCACCTCCACCTCTTACTCGCTTACAATTCTGGAGGGTCAGAGCAAACTCTACTCTACTTTGAATTAACTTCCATTGATACTGCTGCTACCTAGCATATGTTTGCTGTAGATGAAGAAGGCCAAAAGAGAAAAAAGAAATCTAGGCTCATAACCAAAAAAACTTAAAAAAATAGAAGAAGATTGGAGAACGCGGGCAACTGGATGAATATCGACATAGGAGAGGCTACTCTCAGTAGTTGAAAGGGTAGTTTTGAGTCCCACTGTGAGGGATGCATGCTCTGATGGAAATCAAAGAAGGAATACGCCAACTAAATTTCCAGGATCATAAGAAGGATACACTTGCGACCTTTCCTTGAGGCGTAATCAAATTTATCATTTTTCGAATTCACTAATATTATTATTTTTATGATGTTAAGACTAACTTCGTTATCTATAGTTGGGTTACTATATTTTTGTCGGGTGTCTGCGAGTTGATCCATAATACCAAGGCTAAAGCTTCCAAGGCCTGAAAGAGGTTGATGCAGCCGAAGCTGAGCTTCCGAGGCAAAGGCTGAGAGTTGAGTGTCCTTAAGGAGAATGTTTGAGCATAGAAGACTTTAGTTGAAATGAAAACCACTTACACCTGAGATAACAAAGAGAGGAAAAAGGCATAAGCTAAAGCTAAAGAGGTTAGGAGGGAAGGGAGAAGAAAAAGTGAATGGAAGCCAAACTGATAGCCTATGGAGAATTCAAAGTTTTGAGAGCTTAAAATATCGAAATCCAATTCGCCAGTGAGGCCATACGATGCTGGTTTAACACTTACTCGTGAAAGATCTTAGAGTAATATCTAAATTGGAACCGTCGACTTCCTAGAAAAGTAGGAGAGTTAAAGTTGTTCCACCCTCCAATATTGAAAACCTAACTTCTTCTGCTAATCAGGTTCTCCTATCGTCGAGCCTCCATGCTATATGATCCTTTCGCTGCTAGTCATTCGGCTGATGTTCAGGAGCTTGCCAAGGTAACCAGCATTTATGGAGACCGATCCAAGCTCCTCACGGCTTCCTCAACTGAACCGAAGTTCTTCTGCTGTCTGTTGAAAAATATGTAGGATTTCGTGTTTATATTTTAAAATTTTTAAAATAAATCATAGTGGAAGACATAGATTAAACATTTAATCTAAAATAATGCATGTGATCTAATCACTAAAACCCCCATATTTAGGACCTACAACATGTCATGATGCAAAACATAAATTCTAAAAAATCCAGAAACAAGGATGATTTGGTATTCGATCAAAATCAGTACCCTAGATTATTAAGAACTATCTAAGAAAACCTAGAATAATATCTAGGTTTAGATAAAGATTAAATCTTATACCATTTGTATGGATCGAGAACACCGTAGTTGAATTTATTATTGTCGCTTTGTTGGCTTGGAGCCATACAGTGCATTCGGATTCTACGGATAGTCCACACAAGGCTGCAACAATAGACGAAGGTTCGTCGAATGAAGATTCACTCGGATCGCCTCCTGTAGTTAATCAAAAAATATTCTTCGGATCTTCTTGGATACTCCAAGAGAACGAAGAACAAGAGGAGGAATAAGGGAGAAGACCAACTTTTCGATCTTCAAAAATCAAAAAAATAATAAGTTAAGAAAGTCCTAAAAGAAGACCAGCAATCTTCCTCTTTTTAGGAATATCAAACCATTGATGTCGCTAAATGGATCTCGCATACTTAGAACAAGAAGAGACCTTCTCCTCTTAATATATTTTTTCATGCTTCTAGGTCTCTTCTGAGCGAAAATCCATTGATTTATCCGGTCCAGGTTCGTTCACGCCAA